>CATOCB010000412.1:0-72861 GCA_951411735.1 Somateria mollissima | reverse complement strand
GAGCTGGGGACACGGCGGTGGCGGCCACCAGGTGGTTGACCTGTCGGCCATCTTGGGTGGCGGCGGCCATCTTGGATTGAGCTTCGAGGGCGGCCATGTTGGATCCGTTGGCGTCGGGGGACTGCCGTGACGTCATCCTGGCGGGCAGGCGGCCATCTTGGACTGAGCAGCACCCCTCAGAGCAGGCAGCCATCTTGGACCGAGGGCGCTGCTGTGGGCGCGGCCATCTTGGACTGAGGACGCTGCTGTGGGGGCGGCCATCTCTTGGATTTCCTTTCCCCATCCTTTTGGGGAGAAAACAACCAAGTTTGGGCCCATTTCGGGGCTGGTTTCTCACCTCCTGAAGGCAATAAATAAACGAGGAAATGACGTCATCGAGTGCCGAAGCAGTGATGTCACAGCCAGGCGGCGCCCGGGTTAATTAGGAGGGGCCGGGTTAATTAGGAGGGGCCAGGTTAATTAGGAGGGGCCCCGGGGCGCCGTGAGTCACCCAAGGGTGCCGGAGTTGTCACCCCATGCCACGTCCCACCCTGTTCCGGGCTCAAACTGGGAGAACTGGGAGAGAAAGGGGCATTAACTGGGCTCCTTCTATATGGGGGGGGTGACATATTTTGGGGGGACATGGGGATATAAGGGGGGGGGACATTTATTTTTGGGGGGGGGACACGGGACACCGCAGCTCGGTCTGGATGTTTTTATTAAATAGCTTCTGAAAATTAAAAAAAAAAAAAAAAAACGTACAAAAAGGGAGAAAAATATAAATCTTGTCACAAAATTGGGGACAGGGAGAGGAAATTGGGGACAGGGGACACAAAACTGGGACAGGGGACACGAAATTGGGGACACAAAATTGGGGGACAGGAAATTGGGGATGGGGGACACAAAATTGGGGAGAGGGGGACAGGAAATTGGGGACACAAAATTGGGGAAAGGGGACAGGAAATTGGGGAAAGGGGGCACAAAATTTGGGGACAGGAGAC
The DNA here is from genome assembly GCA_951411735.1 of Somateria mollissima. NCBI lineage: Eukaryota > Metazoa > Chordata > Aves > Anseriformes > Anatidae > Somateria > Somateria mollissima. The sequence continues at coordinate 71,881 of CATOCB010000412.1, read as the reverse complement.
CCAAAATTGGGGACAGGAAATTGAGGACGAAGGACATGAAACTGGGGACAGGGGACAGGAAATTGGGGACAGGGGACACAAAATTTGGGACAGGAAATTGGGGACGAAGGACAGGAAATTGGGGACAGGGGACAGGAAATTGGGGACAGGTGGCACTAAATTGGGGACAGGGGACACAAAATTGGGGACAGGAAATTGGGGACGAAGGACAGGAAATTGGGGACAGGGGACAGGAAATTGGGGACAGGTGGCACTAAATTGGGGACAGGGGACACAAAATTGGGGACAGGAAATTGGGGACGAAGGACAGGAAATTGGGGACAGGGGACAGGAAACTGGGGACAAGGGACACAAAATTGGGGACAGGGAACATGAAATTGGGGACAGGGACATGAAATTTGGGGCCAGGAGACACAAAATTGGGGACAGGAAACTGGGGACAAAGGACATGAAATTGGGGACAGGGGACAGGAAATTGGGGACAGGGGACATGAAACTGGGGACAGGGGGCACGAAATTGGGGACAGGGGACACAAAATTTGGGACAGGGGACACAAAATTGGGGACAGGAAATTGGGGACGAAGGACATGAAACTGGGGACAGGGGACAGGAAATTGGGGACAGGGGACAGGAAATTGGGGACAGGGGACACAAAATTTGGGGACAGGAGACCCAAAATTGGGGACAGGAAATTGGGGATGAAGGACTTGAAATTGGGGACAAACGACACAAAATTGGGGTACAGGGGACATGAAACTGGGGGACACAAAATTGGGGAAAGGGGGACTGGAAATTTGGGGCCAGGAGACCCAAAATTGGGACAGGAAACTGGGGACGAAGGACATGAAATTGGTGACAGGGGACAGGAAATCGGGGACAGGGGACAGGAAATTGGGACAGGGGGCACGAAATTGGGGACAGGGGACACGAAATTTGGGGACAGGAGACCCAAAATTGGGGACAGGAAACTGGGGACGAAGGACATGAAACTGGGGACAGGGGACAGGAAATTGGGGACAGGGGGCACGAAATTTGGGGACAGGAGACCCAAAATTGGGGACAGGAAACTGGGGATGAAGGACTTGAAATTGGGGACAAACGACACAAAATTGGGTACAGGGGACATGAAACTGGGGACACAAAATTGGGGGAAGGGGACAGGAAATTTGGGGACAGGAGACCCAAAACTGGGGACAGGAAATTGAGGACGAAGGACATGAAACTGGGGACAGGGGACAGGAAATTGGGGACAGGGGACACAAAATTGGGGACAGGGGACACGAAATTTGGGGACAGGAGACCCAAAATTGGGGACAGGAAACTGGGGATGAAGGACTTGAAATTGGGACAAACGACACAAAATTGGGTACAGGGGACACAAAATTGGGGAAAGGGGACAGGAAATTTTGGGACAGGAGACCCAAAATTGGGGACAGGAAACTGGGGACGAAGGACACGAAATTGGGGACAAATGACACAAAATTGGGGGCCGGGGACCACCTGGGTCCCTTGGGTGGGGCTAAAGGGGGCGGAGCTTTTTTGGGGGGTGGGCGGGGCTAAGTCGTGGGCGTGGCTTGAGCCCCGGGCTCCCCATTGGCTGGAGCTTCTTCCCCTTTGGTCGCCGGCAGCTCCTCCATGGCCACGGAGCCGGAGGTGGCCCGGAAGGTGCTGAGGGTGGGCTCCTGCTGCATGGTGGCCACCGTGGCTACCAAGGGCTGCGTCACCGTGGCCGTGCCACCGCCGCCATCGTCCTCGGCACCAAGGCCGGGCCGGCCCAGGGCCCGAAGGAGGTGGAGCCCGAGTGGCGCCGGCGGTGGCAATGCCACCAGGCCACCACCAGCATGGCCACCAGCATGGCTACCACCAAGGCCACCAGTAGCCAGCGCCACGAGCCGCTCTGGGGGGCCGGCGTCGCCCCCCGGGTTGGCCAAGAGGAGCTCGGTGGTCGCCGGGGTTGGGTGGTGGCCAACGGTGGTCTTCGAAGGCCATTGGTGGCCAACGGTGGTCTTCAATGGTGGTTGGTAGCCAACGGTGGTCTTCGAAGGGGATTGGTAGCCAATGGTGGTCTTCGAAGGCGATTGGTAGCCAACGGTGGTCTTCGAAGGCGATTGGTAGCCAATGGTGGTCTTCGAAGGGGATTGGTAGCCAACAGTGGTCTTTGAAGGTGATTGGTAGCCAATGGTGGTCTTCGAAGGCGATTGGTAGCCAACGGTGGTCTTCAAAGGTGGTTGGTGGCCAATGGTGGTCTTTAAAGGTGGTTGGTGGCCAACAGTGGCCTTCGAAGGCGATTGGTAGCCAACGGTGGTCTTCCAAGGTGTTTGGTGGCCACCGGTGGCCACTAACGTTGCCTGTGGGCTAGTGGAGACCAAGGAGGTCATTTGGCCTTCAGTGGTGTCCTCCTCTGTCATGCCGTGGCCAGTGGTGGCCTCCAACGTTGGCTGGTGGCCCATGGGGACCCACGAGGTCATCTGGTCTTCAGTGGTGGCCACCGCCTTCTTCTGGTGGCCACTGGTGGCCTCCAAAGGTGGCTGGTGGCTGGTGAGCCCCCCGAAAACTTGGTGGCCAACGGTGGGCTCCGCCGGCGGCTGGTAGCCCCCGATGGTGGCCACCGTGGTCACCCAAAGGGTGGCCTCCGTCACGGCATGGTGGTGGCCACCGGTGGCCACCAGCCCCTGGTGGTGGCCACCGCCGCTCTTCGAGGTGGCTTGGTAGCCAACCAGGGGGTCCTGGTGGTCCGGGGTGGTGGCCACCGGGTCCCCGAGGGGGCTTTTGGGCCACTGGAGGGTCCCGGGACTGGTCTCCGGTGGGGTCCCGGTGGTGGCCAGCTCCTGGCCCTCGGTGGCCACCGGGGGGGAGGGGGCGAAGGTGGCGGTGGCCACGGGGGGGTCCTGGGCGGTGACGCGGGTGGCCAGGAGGGCGCAGAGGGCGGTGGCCAAGCGAGCCAGGGGTGGCCCCCCATGTCCTGGGGTTCCTGTGGGGGGGGGACAGCACCCACGGGACCCCCTCAGCACCCTTGGGACCCTCCAAGCACCCTTGGGACCCCCCCAGCACTCTTGGGACCCCCCCAGCACCCTTAGAACCCCCCTTCTAGCACCCTTGGGACCCCCCCAGCATCCTTGGGACCCTCCAAGCACCCTTGGGACCCTCCTTAGCACCCTTGGGACCCCCCTCCAAGCAGCCTTAGGACCCCCCAGCACCCTTGGGACCCCCCTCCAAGCACCCTTGGGACCTCTCCATCACCCTTATGACCCCCCCAGCACCCTTATGACACCCCCCAGCACCCTTAGGACCCCCCCCAGCATCCTTAGGACCCTCCCAGCACCCTTGGGAGCCCCCCAGCACCCTTAGGACCCCTCCCAGCACCTTTGGACCCTCTTCTGCACCCTTGGGACCCCCCCCAGCACCTTTGGGACCCTCCTCAGCACCCTTTTGACACCCCCGAGCACCCTTAGGACCCCCCCCAGCACCCTTGGGACCCCCCCCCAAGCAACCCTTGGGACCCTCCCCAGCACCCTTGGGACCCTCCTCAGCACCCTTATGACACTCCCCAGCACCCTTAGGACCCCCCCAGCATCCTTAGGACCCCTCCCAGCACCTTTGGGACCCTCTTCTGCCCCTTGGGACCCCCCCCCAGCACCCTTAGGACCCCCCAGCACCCTTGGGAGCCCCCCAGCACCCTTAGGACCCCTCCACTATCATTGGGACCCTCCTCCAGCACCCTTGGGACCCCCCCCAGCACCCTTGGGAGCCCCCTCCAAGCACCCTTAGGACCCTTCTCAGCACCCTTGGGATCCCCCCAGCACCTTTGGGACCCCCCAGTGCTCTCAGCCTCCCCCCTCCCCAAAAATCCTCATTGGGACTCCCCATAGCACCCTTGGGTGCTCCATCTCCCCCCCCCCCAAGTCTCCCTAGCACCCTCTGGGCACCCACAACCCCCTCGGCACCCCGAACTCCCACCCCATAGCACCCTTGGGTCCCCATAGCACCCTTGGGTGCTCCCCAGCAGCCTTTGGTCCCCCCTTTTAGTCCCTATGGCACCCTTGGGTGCCCCACAACCCCCCTTGTCACCCCACAATCCCAATGAAACCCTTGTCCCCCCTCCCCCCCCAAGTCCCCACAGCACCCTTGGGTCCCCCCGGGGCACCCTTGGGACCTTTCAGTCCCCCATAGCACCCTTGGGACCTTTCCGTTCCCCCCCAGCACCCTTGGGTGCCCGCGGAGCACCCCTGGGATTCCCCGCGGCACGCTTGGAAGCCGCGGGTCCCCCATTGCACCCTCAGGTCCCCCACAGCACCCCTTGGGTGCTCCGCAGCACCCTTGCCTCCCCATAACCCCTTAGGACCCTCTAAGCCCCCACAGCACCCTTGGGTGCCCCCAGCACCCTTGGGACCCCACCCCACGTCCCCACAGCAGCATCCTTACCCTCCCCCTTACCACCCCAACTTCCCCCCACACCCTGGAGCACCCCATAACACCCCCGCCCCCACCTCCAAGACCCCCCAAAGCACCCTTGGGTGCCCCCCCAGCACCCTTGGGTGCCCCCCCGAGGACCCCAAAACCCACTCCCCCACCCGGTACCTTCGGGCCGCAGCCGTTGGTGGGGGACAGGGCGAGCGCGGTGCGGGCAGGAAGCGGGGAGCGCCGGCAGGAAGCGCCACCCAGGGCGGGGCCCCACAGCTTGGGGGCCCCCCCCCCCGGGACTTGGCGGGGGCTGGCGGCGGTTTCGGGGTGCTCCCAGAGGGCCGGGAGACAACGGCGGTTTCGAGGCGCCCCATAAGTGCGGGGAGAAGTTGGTGGTTTCGGGGCGCCCCATAGGTCCATGGAGAAGTTGGCGGTTTCGAGGCTCCCATAGATCCTGGGAAAAGTTGGCGGTTTCGAGGCTCCCCATAGGTCCGGGGAGAAGTTGGCAGTTTCGGGGCTTCCCATAGATCCAGGAGACACTGGCGGTTTCGGGGTGCCCCATAGGTCCATAGAGAAGTTGGGGGTTTCGGGGCGCCCCATAAGTCCTGGGAAAAGTTGGCGGTTTCGAGGCTCCCCATAGATCCAGGAGACACTGGCGGTTTCGGGGTGCCCCATAAGTCCATGGAGAAATTGGTGGTTTCGAGGCACCCCATAGGTCCACCACGGTTTTGGGGTACCCCATAGATCTTTGGATGTATTGTCCGTTTCGGGGCACCCCATAGGTCCATGGAGAAATTGGGGGTTTCGAGGCACCCCATAGATTCAGGAGACAGCAGCAGCTTCAGGGCACCCCATAGGCCCAGGAGACACCGGTGGTTTCGAGGCTCCCCATAGGTCCAGGAGACACTGGCAGTTTCGGGGTGCCCCATAGATCTTTGGATGTGTTGATGGTTTCGGGGTGCCCCATAAGTCCGTGGAGAAATTGGCGGTTTCGAGGCACCCCATAGGTCCATCAATGTGTGGTGGTTTTGGGGTACCCCATAGATCTTTGGATGTATTGACAGTTTCGGGGCTCCCCACAGGTCCAGGAGACACTGGCGGTTTCGGGGTGCCCCATAGATCTTTGGATGTGTTGATGGTTTCAGGGTGCCCCATAAGTCCGTGGAGAAATTGGCAGTTTCAGGGTGCCCCATAGATCCAGGAGACACCGGTGGTTTCGAGGCACCCCATAGATCCAGGAGACACCAGCAGTTTCGGGGTACCCCATAGGTCCACAAAGAAGTTGGTGGTTTCAAGGCACCCCTCATAGGTCCAGGAGACATTGGCGGTTTCGGGGTGCCCCATAGGTCCACAGAGAAGTTGGCGGTTTCGAGGTGCCCCATAGGTTGATGGAGAAGTTGGCAGTTTCGGGGCTCCCCATAGGTCCAGGAGACACCAGTGGTTTCGGGGTGCCCCATAAGTCCGTGGAGAAATCGGCAGTTTCGAGGCACCCCATAGGTTCATCAAAGTGTGGTGGTTTTGGGGTACCCCATAGATCTTTGGATGTATTGGCGGTTCGAGGCTCCCCATAGGTCCATGGGGACACTGGCAGTTTTGGGATGTCGGTCCACATAGAAGTTGGCGGTTTCAAGGCACCCCATAGGTCCATAGAGAAATTGGCGGTTTCGGGGTGCCCCAAAGTTTCTAACTGACAGTTTCAGGGCACCCCAAAAGTCCTAAATACCATTTTTGGGGCCCAGTCTTAACAGATATTTTGGGGACACCCCCGTGCTCCTGATTGGCAGTTTCAAGACCCCCCAAAATCCCCGAATGACGGTTTCAAGGCACCCCAAAGTTCCTAATTGACAGTTTCAGGGCACCCCAAAAGTCCTACATAACATGTTTGGGGCCCAGTCCTAACTAACATTTTTGGGGCACCCCAAAACACCCGATTGGTGGTTTCAAGACCCCCCCGAAATCCCTAATGACGGTTTCAAGGCACCCCAAAGTTCCTAATTGACAGTTTCAGGGCACCCCAAAAGTCCTAAATACCATTTTTGGGGCCCAGTCCTAACAGATATTTTGGGGACACCCCCGTGCTCCTGATTGGCAGTTTCAAGACCCCCAAAATCCCCTAATGACGGTTTCAAGGCACCCCAAAGTTCCTAATTGACAGTTTCAGGGCACCCCAAAAGTCCTAAATACCATTTTTGGGGCCCAGTCCTAACTAACATTCTTGGGGCACCCCCAAAACACCTGATTGGTGGTTTCAAGACCCCCCAAAATCCCCGAATGACGGTTTCAAGGCACCCCAAAGTTCCTAATTGACAGTTTCAGGGCACCCCAAAAGTCCTAAATACCATTTTTGGGGCCCAGTCCTAACTAACATTCTTGGGGCACCCCAAAACACCTGATTGGTGGTTTCAAGACCCCCCAAAATCCCCGAATGACGGTTTCAAGGCACCCCAAAGTTCCTAATTGACAGTTTCAGGGCACCCCAAAAGTCCTAAATACCATTTTTGGGGCCCAGTCCTAACTAACATTCTTGGGGCACCCCAAAACACCCGATTGGTGGTTTCAAGACCCCCCGAAATCCCCAAATGATGGTTTCAAGGCACCCCAAAGTTCCTAATTGACAGTTTCAGGGCACCCCAAAAGTCCTAAATACCAGTTTTGGGGCCCAGTCCTAACTAACATTTTTTGGGGCACCCCAAAACACCCGATTGGTGGTTTCAAGACCCCCCAAAATCCCTAATGACGGTTTCAGGGCACCCCAAAGTTCCTAATTGGCAGTTTCAGGGCACCCCAAAAAAATCTTAATAGCATTTTTGGGGCCCAATCCTAACTAAATTTTTGGGGCACCCCCTTGCTCCTGATTGGCGGTTTCAAGACCCCCCAAAACCCCCAAATGGCGGTTTCAAGACCCCCCCCCCCCCCAAAAAAAAAAACCCCAAATGACGGTTTCAAGACCCCCCAACCCCCCTGATGGGCGCTTTCAGCCCCCCCAACCCCCAAAATGACCCCCCCAAACCCTCACCCCCCCAAAAAAAATTTTTGCCCCCCCCCCCCCACCTATTTATGGGGCCATTTTTGGGGTTCCCCCCCCCCTTTTTTTTTTTAATTATTTTTTTTTACCCCTTCCCCCCCCCGCTGAAAAAAATCCCCGATCTCCCTCAAAGTGACGCGGGGCTGGGGGGGGCCGGGGGGGTCCCAAATTTTGGGGGGGGGCGGCGGCAGGGGGGAGGGGGTCGTCGTCCCCCCAGGGTGGGGGGGGGGGGTCCCCAAAGTTCTAGGGGGGGGGTGCCCTGGGGTGTCCCCCCCCCCCCCCCCCCCGCAGGAGGAGCTGCTGGCACAGGAGCCCCCCCGCCAGCATCAGGGCCCCCCCCCAGCGCCCCCAGCCCCACCATGGCCCCCAGGCAGCGCCCACAAATTTGGGGGGGGGCACTCGGGGGGGGGGGGAGGGCAGGGCCGTGGGGCGCCCCATAACCCCCGGGACCCAGAATAGGGTCAGGGCCAGGGCCCAAGGGGGGGGGCATTTTTTGGGGGGGGGGGGGGGGGTTATGGGGTTTGGGGGGGGGGGGCTATGGGGTTTGGGGGGGGGTCTATGGGGCTGGGGGGGGGGAGTTATGGGGTTTGGGGGGGGTCTATGGGGTTTGGGGGGTCTATGGGGCTGGGGGGGGAGTTATGGGGTTGGGGGGGGCTATGGGGTTTGGGGGGGGTTATGGGGCTGGGGGGGGGTTATGGGGTTTCTATGGGGCTGGGGGGGTCTATGGGGCTGGGGGGGTCTATGGGGTTTCTATGGGGTTGGGGGGGGTTATGGGGATGGAGGGGGTCTATGGGGCTGGGGGGGGCTATGGGGCCGGAGGGGGGGGTTATGGGGCTGGAGGGGGGTTATGGGGTTTCTATGGGGCTGGGGGGTGTCTATGGGGCTGGGGGGGGGTCTATGGGGTTGGGGGGGGGAGTTATGGGGTTGGGGGGGTCTATGGGGTTTCTATGGGGCTGGGGGGGTCTATGGGGTTTCTATGGGGCTGGGGGGGGGGTCTATGGGGTTTCTATGGGGCTGCGGGGGGGGTCTATGGGGCTGGAGGGAGGTTATGGGGCTGGGGGGGGAGTTATGGGGTTGGGGGGGGGCTATGGGGCTGGAGGGGGGTTATGGGGTTTCTATGGGGCTGGGGGGGTCTATGGGGCTGGGGGGGCGTTATGGGGTTTGCGGGGGGTCTATGGGTATGGGGGGGGGGGTCTATGGGGTTGGGGGGGGCTATGGGGCCGGAGGGGGGGGGTTATGGGTTTTCTATGGGGCTGGGGGGGGTCTATGGGGTTCTTATAGGGTGGGGGGGCTCTATGGGGTTCGGGGGGGCTCTATGGGGCTGGGGGAGCTCTATGGGGCTGGGAGGGGTCTATGGGGCTGGGAGGGGGCTATGGGGTTGGGAGGGGGTCTATGGGGTGGGGAGGGGGCTATAAGGTCTCTATAGGGCTCTATGGGGCTGGGGGGGGGTTTATGGGGTGGGGAGGTGGTTATGGGGTGGGGAGGGGGCTATGGGGTTCCTATAGGGTGCTATGGGGCCGGGAGGGGGCTATGGGGCCGGGGGGGGGGGGGGGGGCTTATAGGGGCCGCCGTTGACCTTTAGGGGTGATGCCGCGGCGCCCTATGGGGCTGGTTTTGGGGGGGGGGGGGGACGGACACCTTCTATGGGGCAGCTATGGGGCCGGAGGGTTATGGGGTGGGGGGGGGGGCCGCGTACCTGGCAGTGTGGGGCGCTATGGGGCGCTATGGGGCGCTATGGGGCGCCCTGGCCGAGCTCTTCCGCATTATGGGGGCAGGATCCGCCCCCCCCCCCCCCCCCCCCCCAGGAAATTGGGGGCCCCCCCCCCCGGCCCTATAAGGGTTTTGGGGTGGTTTGGGGGGGGGGTTATGGGGTGCCGGGGGGGTCTTTGGGGTCCCTAAAGGGGATCCGGGGGGGGTTGTGGGGGGCTATGGGGCTCCTGGGGGGGGGTTGTGGGGTCTGTGGGGGTGAAGAAGCCTCCCAGTACCTCCCAGTACCTCCCAGTACCTCCCAGTCCCCTCCCAGTTACCTCTCAGTCCCCTCCCAGTACCTTCCAGTCCTTCCCAGTGCCCTCCAGTACCTCCCAGTGCCCCCCAGTACCTCCCAGTGCCTTCCAGGCCCCTCCCAGTGCCCCTCAGTGACCTCCCAGTGCTCCCCAGTACCTCCCAGTTACCTCCCAGTCCCCTCCCAGTCTCTCTCAGTGCCTCCCGGTGCCCCCCAGTTCCTCCCAGTTACCTCCCAGTCCTTTCCCAGTCCCCTCCCAGTGCATCCCAGTCCCCTCCCAGTACCTCCCAGTGCCCTCCAGTCCCTTCCAGTTACTTTCCAGCCCCTCCCAGTGCCCCTCAGTGACCTTCCAGTCCCCTCCCAGTACCTCCCAGTCCCCTCCCAGTACCTCCCAATCCCCTCCCAGTCCCCTCCCAGTGCCCCCCAGTGCCTCCCAGTCTCCTCCCAGTCCCCTCCCAGTGCCCCCCAGTGCCTCCCAGTCTCCTCCCAGTGCCCCTCGGTGACCTCCCACTGCCTCCCAGTGCCCCCCAGTACCTCCCAGTACCTCCCAGTCCCTCCCAGTCCCTCCCAATCCCCCTCCAGTCTACCCCAGTCCCTCCCAGTGACCTCCCAGTCCCTCCCAGACCCCTCCCAGTCCCTCCCAATCCCCCTCCAGTCTACCCCAGTCCCTCCCAGTGACCTCCCAGTGCCTCCCAGTCCCTCCCAGTACCCCCCAAGAGACCAGGCCGAGGCGGGGGCTGCAGCACAAAGCGTTTAATCCTGCCCCGGGTTGGAGGCTGGAGGCTGGAGGCCAGGGAGGACCTGGAGGAGGTCCGGCCTCCTGGGGGGGGGGGGGTGAGCTTAGGGGGCTGGAGGACCAAGTTGGGGGGCTGGAGGACCCTCTCCAGAGCCAGAAGATCCAGAAGATGGCTCCTGGAGGTCCAGGAGGTCCTCCTGGAGGCCAAATTTGGGATTTTGGAGGCCTGGAGAAGCCTTGAGGCCAAAATTGGGATTTTGGAGGCCCAGGAGATCCTCCTCGAGGCCCGATGATGGATCCTGGAGGTCCAGGAGATCCTTCTGGAGGCCAAAATCAGGATTTTGGAGGTCTGGAGAAACTTTTTTGAGGCTAAAAGAGGGATCTTGGTCTGGAGAAGCCTCCTCGAGGCCCGATGATGGATCCTGGAGGTCCGCGAGATCCTCCTGGAGGCCGAAATTGGGATTTTGGAGGTCTGGAGAAGCCTTTTTGAGGCCAAAAGACGAATCTTGGAGGCCAGGCGAGGACTCGACCTCCACGGAAGCCTCCCTTGAACCACCGGCGGCCTCCCCGGCTCCGTCCTCCACATCACCGAGGTCCTCCCACGAATCGTCCTCGTCCCAGGACCCCCCCAGGGACTCCCCAAAATCCCCGTGGAGGCTCTCGCCTTCATCCTCCTCCTCAGCCTCCTGCTCCTCTTGGGTGGGCCAAGTCACGGGGCCGTCGCCGGGCCTCGGCGGCCAGTGGGAGAGGTGGTAGAGCCCCCCGTTGGTCCGGGGGGGCTGCGGGACGTAGTCCTGGCAGAGGGGCCCCCCCAAAGCCGGCCCGCACGCCGCTTGGTAGCTGAATTTGAGGCGGCCTCTCCCGGCGAAGCAAACGACCTCGCGGGTCCTCCCGGCCTCCACGGGCTGGGTGCAGGTCCCCAGGCGGTCGTCGTCCCACCCGTTGTCGCGGTCCCACACCTCCACCTTGAGTTGGGCGCCGGGGACGAGGTCGAGGACCCCCAGCTCCAAGCGCGCCCCCCATTTCGGGTGGTTGTTGTTCCACACCGGCGCCGTCTGCGCCCGCCGGCCCAACAAAAACACCCGGACGTAGGCGTCGGTGGCCGAAAAGAGGTCCCCCCGCCACCCCTGCCCCTCCTGCACCAACACCGTCACCCGCGCCGTGCCCCGGTGCCGCGAACAGCAACCGGCGGTGACGGCGGCGTTGGCCGGGCAACTACATTGGCAAGGGCCTACAAGATGGCCACCGCCGGCGCAGGCCTGGCTACAATTGACCCGCAAGGCCCGCCAGGAGATGTAGTGCCCGATGGCCGCCCGTAACGCCCTGCGCCTCTTGTCGGATTTGGGCACCAGGGTGTGGAGGGAGCGGACGTTGGCGGCCACCAGGCCGGGAAAGCGGGGTAGGCCCCGCAGCCATTTTGAGTAGGCCTCGGGCCTACCGTAGAGTATGTCGCCGTGCTCCTCGCCGCCTTCCACCTCCACCAGCCGCTCGTTGAAGACTTCGTTGAAGCTGGCGTTGGCTCGGTTGCTTGCCCGGGCTTTCTTGCAGGCGGCGGCCATGGCTTGGAGCTGGACGGGGCCGAGGCTGGCGGCCATTTCCACCTTCAAGCAGTCGGCCACTTCCTGGGAGCTCAGCCCCGCCACAGTGGCCTGGCAGGTGCGGATGGCGGTGATGGCGCGCAGGCGGCCCCCCAGTTGGGCCGACTGGATGTAGTGGGTGCCGTAGGCGGCCAGGAGCTCGCCGTAGTCGGCGGCGGTGTCCGGGGTGAAGTGGGGGGGCAAGGCCCTCACGGCCCGCAGGAAGTGGGGGGACGGCCGGGGAGGGGTGGTGGCCGAGATCCTGTCGGGGGGGAGAAGGAGGGAGGTCAATGGGGTGGAGGGGTGGGCGTGGAGGGGGTCTGTGGGGTGGTTTGGGGGTCTATGGGGTGACTGGGGGGGGGCTGTGGGATGTTGGGGGGGACCATGGGGTGATTGGAGGGGGTCTGTGGGGTCGCTGGGGTTCTATGGGGTGACTGGGGGGTATCCTAGGTGATTGGGGGGGGTATGGGGTGATTGGGGGGCTGTAATGGATCTATGGGGTGTTGGAAGGGTTTATGGGGGTGATTGGGGGGTCTGTGGGGTGATTGGGGGGTCTACGGGGTGTTGGGGTGGTCTATGGGGTGATTGGGGGGTTATGGGGTGTTGGAAGGGTCTATGGGGTGATTGGGGGGGTCTATGGGGTGATTGGAGGGGGGTCTATGGGGTGATTTGGGGGGTTTATGGGGTGATTGGGGGGGTTATGGGGTGATTGGGGGGTCTACGGGGTGTTGGGGGGTCTGTGGGGTGCTATGGTGGTCTGCAGGGCACTATGGGGGTACTGGAGGGGGGCAATGGGATTTGAGGGGGGTCTCTGGGAGGCTGGGGAAGAGGAGATGATGGAGAAGGGATGAAGATGATGGAGGAGACAGAAGAGGGATGGAGATGAAGATGGTGGAGTTGATGGAAGAGGAGATGAAGAAGATGGAGGAGATGAAGGTGAAGATGGAGAAGATGGAGGAGATGGAGGAGATGGAGGACATGAAGGAGATGAAGAAGATGGAGGAGATGGAAGAGATGAAGAAGATGAAGAAGATGGAGGAGATGAAGAAGATGAAGATGAAGAAGATGGAGGAGATGGAGGAGATGGAAGAGATGGAAGAGATGAAGATGAAGAAGATTGAGGAGATGGAGGAGATGAAGAAGATGAAGATGGAGAAGATGGAGGAGATGGAGATGGAAGAGATGGAAGAGATGGAAATGGAGGAGATGAAGGAGATGAAGGTGAAGATGGAGGAGATGGAGATGAAGGAGATGGAAGAGTTGAAGAAGATGAAGATGAAGAAGATTGAGGAGATGGAGGAGATAGAAGAGATGAAGAAGATGGAGGAGATGGAGGAGATGAAGAAGATGAAGATGGAGGAGATGGAAGAGATGGAAGAGATGAAGATGAAGAAGATAAAGAAGATGGAGGAGATAGAAGAGATGAAGGAGATGGAAGAGATGAAGAAGATGAAGAAGATGAAGGAGATGGAAGAGATGAAGAAGAAGAAGATGGAGGAGATGGAGAAGGTGGAGGAGATGGAGGAGATGAAGAAGGTGGAGGAGATGAAGAAGATGAAGATGGAGAAGATGGAGGAGATGGAGATGAAGGAGATGGAGGAGATGAAGAAGATGAAGATGAAGAAGATGGAGGAGATGGAGATGAAGGAGATGGAGGAGATGAAGAAGATGAAGATGAAGAAGATGGAGGAGATGGAGATGAAGGAGATGAAGGCGATGAAGGAGATGGAGATGGAAGAGATGGAGATGAAGGAGATGAAGGCGATGGAAGAGTTGAAGAAGATGAAGGAGATGGAGAAGATGACGAAGCCGGCGATGACGAAGGAGGACAGCAGAGGAAGGCCCCCCAACTTCCCCAGGACCCCACCAGTAGCGCACGCACTGGATCTCGGTGCTGGCGAAGCTGTAGCGGTCCTCCCGCTGCCGCTGCATCCCGAACTCGGCCACCCGCGAGTGGGACCCGGCCACCGCCACGGCCCCCCGGACCCCCGGCTTCGGCACCACCCCCAAGCCCACCCGCCACTCCCGGGCCACCTCCTCCACCTTGGCCACCATCGTCCCCACCGCCGACGTCCCCTCGGCCACCGTGGTCCTCGACTTGAGCTTGTGGCCCACCCGCCACTTGGCCACCCCCACGGGGAGCCGGAGGGGGCGTCCACCTTGCAAGGGGTCCCGGCAGATAACGCACGGTCCCTTGGGGGTCCCGGGGGGGCCCAAGATGTCCAGGGCTTGTCCCTCCGTTGGGGACAAGGTGGTGACGTCCAACCCCAAGCCTAAGATGTCGGTGCCGGGGACCGGGGGGACGTCGCAGGCTCGCCCCACGGCGCGGTGGCAGTGGGGACGGGACGGGGGGCAGAGGAGGAGGGTGAGGAAGGCCAGGAGGGGGAGGGAGGGAGGGGGAGGGGGGGTGGTGGTGGTGGGGAGGGGACATCGTGGCGGTGGTGGACCTGTGGGGGAGAGGGGATGAGGAGGTGAGGAGGGGGACACGGAGATGGTGGTGGGGACGTGGGGATGGGGACAAGGACATGGGGACAAGGACATGGGGACAAGGACATGGGGACAGGGACATGGGGACAAGGACGTGGGGATGGGGACATGGGGAAGGGGACATGAAGATGGGGACATGGACCTGAGGATGGGGACAAGGATGTGGGGATGGGGACAAGGACATGGGGACAAGGACATGAAGATGGGGACGTGAAGATGGGGACAAGAACATGAAGATGGGGACAAGGCGATGGGGACATGAGGATGGGGACAAGGACATGGGGACAAGGACGTGAAGATGGGGACACGGAGATGGGGACAAGGATGTGGGGATGGGGACAAGGACATGAGGGTGGGGACATAGAGATGATGGTGGGGACGTGGAGATGGGGACAGGGACGTGAGGGTGGGGACAAGGACATGGTCCTGGGGACGTGGAGATGGGGACAAGGAGCTGAGGATGGGGACAAGGACGTGGGGATGGGGACATGGGGATGATGGTGGGGACATGGTGATGGGGACAAGGACATGGGGACAAGGACATGAGGATGGGGACAAGAACATGAAGATGGGGACAAGGAAACGGAGATGGGGACAAGGACACGGAGACGGGGACATGGAGATGGGGACAAGGACATGGTGATGGGGACATGGAGATGATGGTGGGGACGTGGTGATGGGGACAAGGACATGGGGACAAGAACATGAAGATGGGGACAAGGACATGAGGATGGGGACAAGGAGATGGTGATGGGGACATGAAGATGGGGACAAGGATGTTGAGATGGTGACAAGGACACGAGGATGGGGACATGGAGATGATGGTGGGGGACAAGGACACGGAGACGGGGGACATGGAGATGGGGACAAGGACACGAGGATGGGGACAAGGAGATGATGGTGGGGACGTGGTGACGGGGACACGAAAGTGCCAACGTGGCCGCGGGGCTGGGGCCAAGGGGGGGTGAAGATGGCGCCGTGGGGACGGTGACGTGGCGCCGTGGTCATGGGGACGTGGTGACACTGACGTGGCGCCGGGGGACAGGGACGTGGCAGTGGTGGGGACGTGGTGGAGGTGACAAGGAGGACGTGGGGATGGGGACGTGGGGGTGGGGAGGTGGGGGTGGGGACGTGGGGGACATGGGGGACATGGAGGACGTCAAGGACAAGGGGGACAAGGAGAACACGGAGGACATCAAGGACATGGAGGACGTCAAGGACAAGGGGGACAAGGGGGACATGGGGGACATGGGGGACATCAGGGACGTGGAGGACATCAAGGACATGGAGGACAAGGGGGACACTGGGGACATGGAGGACATGGAGGACATCGAGGACATGGAGGACATGGAGGACAAGGGGGACATGGGGGACATCGAGGACATGGAGGACAAGGGGGACATGGGGGGACATTGGGGACATCGGGGACGTGGAGGACGTCAAGGACATGGAGGACAAGGGGGACGTTGGGGACATGGAGGACATGGAGGACATGGGGGACATGGGGGACATGGGGGACATGGGGGACATGGGGGACATCGGGGACGTGGAGGACATCAAGGACATGGAGGACAAGGGGGGACATGGGGGACACTGGGGACATTGGGGACATTGGGGACATGGAGGACATGGGGGACATCGAGGACATGGAGGACAAGGGGGACATCGGGGACATGGAGGACAAGGGGGACAAGGGGGACATTGGGGACATTGGGGACATGGAGGACATGGAGGACATGGAGGACATGGGGGACATTGGGGACATTGGGGACATGGAGGACAAGGAGGACAAGGAGGACATGGAGGACATGGAGGACATGGGGGACATTGGGGACATTGGGGACATTGGGGACATGGAGGACATGGAGGACATGGAGGACATGGGGGACATTGGGGACATTGGGGACATTGGGGACATGGAGGACAAGGAGGACAAGGAGGACATGGAGGACAAGGAGGACAAGGAGGACATGGAGGACATGGAGGACATGGGGGACATGGGGGACATGGGGGACATCGGGGACATGGAGGACAAGGGGGACATTGGGGACATTGGGGACATTGGGGACATTGGGGACATGGAGGACATGGAGGACATGGAGGACATGGGGGACATGGGGGGACATGGGGGACATGGGGGACATGGGGGACATCGGGGACGTGGAGGACATCAAGGACATGGAGGACAAGGGGGACATGGGGGACACTGGGGACATTGGGGACATTGGGGACATGGAGGACATGGGGGACATCGAGGACATGGAGGACAAGGGGGACATCGGGGACATGGAGGACAAGGGGGACAAGGGGGACATTGGGGACATTGGGGACATGGAGGACATGGAGGACATGGAGGACATGGGGGACATTGGGGACATTGGGGGACATGGAGGACAAGGAGGACAAGGAGGACATGGAGGACATGGAGGACATGGGGGACATTGGGGACATTGGGGACATTGGGGACATGGAGGACATGGAGGACATGGAGGGACATGGGGGACATTGGGGACATTGGGGACATGGAGGACAAGGAGGACAAGGAGGACATGGAGGACATGGAGGACATGGGGGACATGGGGGACATGGGGGACATCGGGGACATGGAGGACAAGGGGGACATTGGGGACATTGGGGACATTGGGGACATTGGGGACATGGAGGACATGGAGGACATGGAGGACATCAAGGACAAGGGGGACATTGGGGACATTGGGGACATCAGGGATGTGGAGGACATCGAGGACATGGAGGACATGGAGGACATCGAGGACATGGGGGGACATTGGGGACATTGGGGACATTGGGGACATGGAGGACAAGGAGGACATGGAGGACATGGAGGACATGGAGGACAAGGGGGACATGGGGGACAAGGAGGACATGGAGGACATGGAGGACAAGGGGGACATGGGGGACATCGAGGACATGGAGGACAAGGAGGACGTGGAGAAGATCGAGGCCGTGGAGGACGTCAAGGAGATGGAAACGGAGGCCGTGGAGGCCGTGGAAGTGGAGGCCATGGAAAGGGAGGATGTAGGGGACATGGAGGCCATGGAAAAGGAGGCCATGGAGGTTGTAGAGGACGCAGAAAAGGAGGACGTGGAGGGCGT
This sequence comes from Somateria mollissima, assembly GCA_951411735.1. Lineage (NCBI taxonomy): Eukaryota > Metazoa > Chordata > Aves > Anseriformes > Anatidae > Somateria > Somateria mollissima. The sequence goes on along the minus strand of CATOCB010000412.1, from coordinate 54,539 downwards.
GGAAAAGGAGGACACAGAGGATGTAAAGGAGGCAGAAAAGGGGGACATAGAGGCCATGGAAGATCTGGAAAAGGAGGACGTGGAGGACGTGGAGGAGGCAGAAAAGGAGGATGTAGAGGATGTGGAGGCCATGGGAAAGGAGGACACGGAGGACGTAGAGGCCATGGAAAGGGAGGATGTTGAAGACGTGGAGGATGCAGAAAAGGAGAATGTGGAGGCCATGGAAGACATGGAAAAGGAGGACACAAAGGACGTGGAGGCCATGGAAAAGGAGAACATGGAGGATGTGGAGGCCATGGAAAAGGAGGATGTAGAGGATGGGGAAAAGGAGGACATGGAGGACATAGAGGCCATGGAAAAGGAGGACATGGAGGACGTGGAGGACGCAGAAAAGGAGGATGTAGAGGACGTGGAGGCCATGGAAAAGGAGGACAGAAAGGACGTGGAGGCCATGGAAAAAGAGGACATGGAGGTCATGGAAGACATGGAAAAGGAGGCCAGGGAGGACATGGAGGACGTGGAAAGGGAGGATGTGGAGGACGTGGAGGCCATGGAAAAGGAGGATGTAGAGGATGGGGAAAAGGAGGACACGGAGGACATAGAGGCCATGGAAAAGGAGGACATGGAGGACGTGGAGGACGCAGAAAAGGAGGATGTAGAGGACGTGGAGGCCATGGAAAAGGAGAACACAGAGGATGTAGAAGATGCAGAAAAGGAGGCCATGGAAGATGTGGAAAAGGAGGACATGGAGGATGTGGAGGACGAAGAAAAGGAGGCCATGGAGGCCATGGAAGACATAGAAAAGGAGGACATGGAGGATGTGGAGGATGTGGAAAGGAAAGATGTGGAGGCCATGGAAGACATGGAAAAGGAGGATGTAGAGGACACGGAGGCCATGGAAAAGGAGGACATGGAGGCTGTAGAGGACGCAGAAAAGGAGGATGTAGAGGATGTGGAGGCCATGGAAAAGGAGAACATGGAGGTTGTGGAGGTCAAGGAAAAGGAGGACACAGAGGATGTGGAGGACGTGGAAAGGAGGACGTAGAGGACATGGAAGATGTGGAAAAGGAGGACACGGAGGATGTAAAGGAGGCAGAAAAGGAGGATGTAGAGGACGTGGAGGCCATGGAAAAGGAGGACATGGAAGAAAAGGAGGCCATGGAAAAGGAGAACACGGAGGCCATGGAAGACGTGGAAAAGGAGGATGTAGAGGATGTGGAGGCCATGGAAAAGAAGGACATGGAGGACGTGAAGGACGTGGAAAAGGAGGACACGGAGGACGTGGAGGCCATGGAAAAGGAGGACACAGGGGATGTGGAGGCCATGGAAAAGGAGAACATGTAGGCCATGGAAGACGTGGAAAAGGAGGACATGGAGGATGTAGAGGACATGGAAAAGAAGGATGTGGAGGCCATGGAAGACACGGAAAAGGAGGACACAGAGGATGTAGAGGCCATGGAAAAGGAGAACACGGAGGCCATGGAAGACGTGGAAAAGGAGGATGTAGAGGATGTGGAGGACATGGAAAAGGAGGACATGGAGGACGTGAAGGACATGGAAAAGGAGGACACGGAGGATGTAGAGGCCATGGAAAAGGAGAACACGGAGGCCATGGAAGACGTGGAAAAGGAGGATGTAGGGGATGTAGAGGACATGGAAAAGAAGGATGTGGAGGCCATGGAAGACATGGAAAAGGAGGACACAGAGGATGTGGAGGCCATGGAGGCCGTGGAGGCCCCGTGGCCGCGCAGCTCCCTCCGTACTCACCCGCAGCCGCCTCTCCTTGTGGCCGAGCCGGGGGGGTGGAGGCCCCCTTACGTCCTCCCCCCCCCCCCCATGGTGGCTTCACAGCCCCTCCCCGTCCCCCCCCCCTCGGGGGGCGAAGCCCCTCGGTGCCCCCCCCGCTAAAAAAAAACAATAAATTAACCAAAAATACCCCAAAAACCCCAAAGTTCCTGGCAGCGATGACTCACACCGGGGGGGGGGGGGGGGTGACACTTGTGTCACCTCCCCACGAGGTGACACAGGATGTGGGTCACGCCGGGGTGGGGGGGGGACATCAAGGGGGGGGGTGGCAGGGACACGAGGCGAAATTTTGGGGTGAAAAGTGCTTTATTTGGGGGTTCTCGTCCCCATTTTTTTTTCCCCTCCCCTTTTTGAGGTCTGGGGGGGGATTTTGGGGACACGGGGGGGGTCCTTGGGGACACTGAGGGGGGGGATTTGGGGACATTTTGGGGACATTTTGGGACTTTTTGGGGCTGGGGGGGGGGCAGGAGGTAGCTCGGAGCAAGATGGCGGCGTGGTCGTGGGGCGCCCCCCCCCCAATTAAAGGGACAGGAAGTGACGTCAGTCGAGGCAGGACGTGGGCCCCGCCCCCCTCCCGGGGGCGGGGCCAAGGCACCAGTGGGGGTAGTGTGAGCCAATGGCGGCCGGCGGTGGGCGGGGCCTGGAGAGGAAGTGACATCAGTGGGCGGGGGGGGCGGTGGGGGTGGCCCAGTGCCTCCCAGTTTAACCCAGTTCATCCCAGTTCATCCCCCTAGACCCTCCCAGTCACCCCCAGTTCATCCCAGTTACCCCCAGTTCATCCCAATGCCTCCCAGTTCAACCCAGTTCATCCCATTTCACCCCCCTAGATCCTCCTGGTCACCCCCAGTTCATCCCAGTTCAACCCAGTTCATTCCAGTTCATCCCAGTCACCCCCATTTCATCCCAGTGCCTCCCAGTTCAACCCAGTTCATCCCAGTTCATCCCCCAGACCCTCCCAGTCACCCCCAGTTCATCCCAGTGCCTCCCAGTTCAACCCAGTTCATCCCCCAGACCCTCCCAGTAACCCCCAGTTCATCCCAATTCATCCCAGTTCATTTCAGTGCCTCCCAGTCACCCCCAGTTCATTTCCCTAGACCCTCCCAGTCACCCCCAGTTCATCCCAGTTCAACCCAGTCACTCCCAGTTCACCACAATCCCACACAGTTCAATGCAGTCCCCAAACCAGGCCCTCCCAGTGCCCCCCAGCTCCTCCCAGTGCCCCCCAGTTGGTCTCAGTGCCCCTCCCAGCACCTCCCATTCCCTCCCAGTTCCTCCCAGTGCCCCCCAGTTGGTCTCAGCGCCCCTCCCAGTCACTCCCACTTCCCCCCAGTGCCTCCCAGTTCATCCCAGTCCCCCCCAGTTGCCCACAGCGCCCCTCCCAGTGCCTCCCAGTCACTCCCAGTTCATCCCAGTCCCCCCCAGTTGCCCACAGTGCCCCTCCCAGTGCCTCCCAGTTCCTCCCAGTGCCTCCCAGTTCATCCCAGTACCCCCGAGTTGCCCACAGCACCCTTCCCAGTGCCTCCCAGTTCATCCCAGTCCCCCCCCAGTTGCCCCCAACGCCCCTCCCAGTGCCTCCCAGTTCATCCCAGTCCCCCCCAGTTGCCCACAGCGCCCCTCCCAGTGCCTCCCAGTGCCTCCCAGTTCATCCCAGTCCCCCCCAGTTGCCCACAGTGCCCCTCCCAGTGCCTCCCAGTTCCTCCCAGTGCCTCCCAGTTCATCCCAGTCCCTCCCAGTTGCCCCCAACGCCCCTCCCAGTCCCTCCCAGTTCATCCCAGTCCCTCCCAGTTGCCCACAGCACCCCTCCCAGTTCCTCCCAGTGCCCCCCAGTTGGTCTCAGCGCCCCTCCCAGTCACTCCCACTTCCCCCCAGTGCCTCCCAGTTCACCCCAGTGTCCCCCAGTTGCTCACAGCGCCCCTCCCAGTGCCTCCCAGTCACTCCCAGTTGCCCACAGTGCCCCTCCCAGTGCCTCCCAGTTCCTCCCAGTGCCTCCCAGTTCATCCCAGTACCCACGAGTTGCCCACAGCACCCTTCCCAGTGCCTCCCAGTTCATCCCAGTCCCCCCCAGTTGCCCCCAACGCCCCTCCCAGTGCCTCCCAGTTCATCCCAGTCCCCCCCCAGATGTTCACAGCGCCCCTCCCAGTGCCTCCCAGTCACTCCCAGTTCACCCCAGTGTCTCCCAGTTGCCCACAGCGCCCCTCCCAGTGCCTCCCAGTGCTCCCAGTGCCCTCACCAGTCGGTCCCAGTGCTACCCAGTGGCCGCGGTGGCGGCGATGATGGCGGCGACGATGAGGACGGTGACGAGGGACGCAGGCGGCCACCAGCAGCTTCTTCTGCGGGGGGACAGCGGGGACAGGTTGGGGACAGGCCACCACCCTTGGGTGCCACCACCCTTGGGTGCCACCACCCCTGGGTGCCACCAACCCGATGACGTCAACCCCAAGTGCCACCAACCCAGTGCCACCACCCCCAGGTGTCACCAACACCCATGTCACGGGGCCACCACCCTTGGGTGCCACCAACCCAAGTGCCACCAAGCCGATGTCACCACCCTTGGGTGCCACCAACCCGATGACGTCAACCCAAGTGACATCAACCCAATGTCACCAAGTGTCACCAAGCCAAGTGCCACCACCCTTGGGGTGCCACCAACCCAGTGACATCAACCCAAGTGCCACCAAGCCGATGTCACCACCCTTGGGTGCCACCAACCCGATGACGTCAACCCAAGTGACATCAACCCAATGTCACCAAGTGCCACCAAGTCAATGGCCACCAAATCCAGGTGCCACCAACCCAATGTCACCACCCCCAAGTGCCACCAACCCCGATGACATCAACCCAAGTGCCACCAACCCAATGGCACCACCCCCAGGTGCCACCACCCCCAATGTCACCAACCCAAGTGCCACCAAATCCAGGTGCCACCAACCCAACTGTCATCATCCCATTGTCACCAACCCAGTGCCACCAAGTGCCACCAACCCAATGCCACCACCCCCAAGTGCCACCAACCTGATGACATCAGCCCCAAGTGACCATCAACCCAAGTGCCACAAACCCAATGACAACAAGTGCCACCAACCCAAGTGTCACCAACCCAATGCCACCAACTCAACTGTCATCATCCCATTGTCACCAACCAAGTGCCACCAACCCAAGTGCCACCACCCCCAGGTGCCACCAACCCAATGACATCAACCCAAGTGCCACCAACCCAATGTCACCAACCCAAGTGCCACCAACCCAAGTGACATCAACTCAATGCCATCAAGTGCCACCAACCCAAGTGCCACCACATGCCATCAACTCAATGTCACCAACCCAATGTCATCAACCCAAGTGCCACCATGTGCCACCAACCCAAGTGCCACCAACCCGATGACATCAACCCAATGTCACCAAGTGCCACCCAACTCAATGCCACCAAATCCAGGTGCCACCAACCCAATGCCACCAACCCAATGTCACCAACCCAAGTGCCACCAACCCAAGTGACATCAACCCAAGTGCCACCAACTCAATGTCACCATCCCAAATGCCACCAACCCAGTGCCACCAAGTGCCACCAACCCAATGTCACCAACCCAAGTGACATCAACTCAATGTCACCAACCCAATGTCACCAAGTGCCACAAACCCAAGTGCCACCACCTCCAAGGGTGCCACCACCCCAAGTGCCACCACCCCCAAGTGCCACCAGTGTCCCCTCCCCCCCGGTGTCCCCACCCGCCGCGCCCCGCGCTGGTGCTCCCGCGCCGTCCCCAGGTGCTGGTGGCCCTTGCGCACGCAGGTCCCCGACTCCAGGATGTTCTTCTCGATGCGGTCGATCACCTCCCCCTGCGCACCAGTATAAACCAGTATGAACCAGTATGAACCAGTACAGACCAGTATGAACCAGTATGGACCAGTAGGAGTCAATATAAAACCGATTATGAACCAGTATGGACCAGTGTCCAGCTAGCAGTATGGGCCATTAGGCATCAGTATGGATGAGCATGAACCAGTATGGACCAGTATGAACCAGTACAAACCATTACAGACCAGTATAAACCAGTACAGAACCAGTAGGAACCAATAGAAAACCAATATAAACCAGTATTGGAGCAGTGTGGGTTGGTACGGACCAATATGAACCACCAGTATGAGCCAGTAGGCACCACTGTGGGACCAGTATAAACCAGTATGGACCAGTGTAAACCAGTATGGACCTGTAGGAACCAGTATGGACCTGTAGGAACCAGTATGGACCAGTAGGAACAAATATAATCCAGTACAGGTCCCCAGGCACCAGTATGAACCACCAGTATGGGCCAGTAGGCACTAGTGTGAACCAGTACAGACCAGTAGAAACCAGTATGGACCAGTATACACCAGTACGGACCAGTAGGCACCAGTACAGCTGCCCAGGGACACTGCCTGTACCCTCCCAGTGCCTTCCCAGTTCCCTCCCAGTCCATTCCATTCCCCCCCAGTCCCCTCCCAGTCCCTCCCAGTGCCCCCCAGTCCCCTTCCCAGTATGGACCAGTAACCCCCCAATTCCCTCCCAGTCTCCTTCCAGTCCCCTCCCAATGCCCCCCAGTCCATCCCAAACCCCTCCCACTCCCTCCCAGTGCCCCCCAATCCCCTCCCAGTCCCTCCCAGTGCCTCCCAGTCCCCACCAGTTCCCTCCCAGTGCCCCCCTATTCCATTCTAATGCCCCCCAACTCCCTCCCCAGTCCCTCCCAGTGCCCCCCAGTCCCTCCCAATCCCCTCCCAGCCCCTCCCACTCCCTCCCCAGCCCCTCCCAGTCCCTCCCAGTGCTCCCAGTTCCCCCACCTGCCCCCTCGACGGTGGCCCCCAGCAGCACGAAGAGCTCCCCCAGCTCGCGCAGGCCCCGCTCCTCCAGCCGCAGCAGCTCCTGGTGCCGCGCCGTCACCTCGTCCAGCGCCGCCCGCGTCGCCCGCGCCGCCCCCAGCACCTGCGCCAGCACCCCATGGGTGCCCCCTGACACCCATGGGTGCCCCCGACCCCCACCCGGACCCCCCAACGCCCAGGGGTGGCCCACGAGACCCAGGGGTGCGCCCGTTGTCCCGCTGTCTGCGTGGTTGTGGGGGTGGGGAGGGGCACCCATGGGTGCTGCTGGGCACCCATGGGTGCTATAGGGCAGCTATGGGGCCTTCGGATGAGTATGGGAGCTACTGGGCACCCATGGGTGCTACTGGGAATCTGTGGGACCTCTGGGCACCCATGGGTGCTATAGAGCAGGTAGGGGGACCCTCAGATGTGTATGGGTGCTACTGGGCACCCATGGGTGCTACTGGGAAGGTGTGGGACCTCTGGGCACCCATGGGTTGCTATAGGGCAGCTATGGGGCCTTCGGATGTGTATGGGAGCTACTGGGCACCCATGGGTGCTACTGGGAATCTGTGGGACCTCTGGGCACCCATGGGTGCTATAGAGCAGGTAGGGAACCCTCGGATGTGTATGGGTGCTACTGGGCACCCATGGGTGCTACTGGGAAGCTATGGGGCCTTCAGATGTGTATGGGTGTTACTGGGCACCCATAGGTGCTGCTGGGCACCCATGGGTGCTATAGGACAACTAGGGGGACCCTCGGATGTGTACAGGTGCTACTGGGCACCCATGGGTGCTACTGGGAAGCTGAGGGACCTCTGGGCACCCATGGGTGCTATAGAGTAGGTAGGGGGACCTTCAGATGTGTATGGGTGCTACTGGGCACCCATGGGTGCTACTGGGAAGGTGTGGGACCTCTGGGCACCCATGGGTGCTACAGAGCAGCTATGGGGCCTTCAGATATGTATGGGTGCTACTGGGCACCTATGGGTGCTGTGGGACACCTATGGATGCTATAGGACACCTATGGGTGCTAAAGGACACCTATGGGTGCTACTGGAGCCCTGTAAGACCTTGAGGGGACCCATGGGTGCTGCAGGACACCTATGGGTGCTATAAGACACCTATGGGTGCTATAAAACACCTATGGGTGCTATGGGACACCCATGGGTGCTATAGGGCATCCTTGGCCCCTTTGGGTCCCTTTGGGTGCCACCCGGGCTACCTATGGCCCCTATGGGTGCTGGGGGGGGATCGGTGGGACCTGTGCCCCCCCCAAGGCCCCCCCTCCCCCCCCCCCCAGCACCCATGGGTGCCCCCCCTCACGTTGGAGACGAAGACTTCGCTCTGCCCCGTCTCCAGCATCTCCTCCAGCTCCTCATCCGTCACCGCCGAGTTTCCAGCTGGGGGGGGGGGGGGGGGGCACCGAAATTAGGGGGGGGTCCCCAAAATTGGGGGGGGGGTCCCAAAATTGGGGGGGGTCCCAAAATTGAGGGGGGGGGTCCCAAATATTATGGAGGGGGGTCCCAAAAGGTTAGGGGGGGGGGTCCCAAAAATTAGGGGGAGGGGTCCCAAATTATTAATGGGGGGTCCCAAATATTAGGGGGGAGGTCCCAAAATTAATGGGGGGGGTCCCAAAAATTAATGGGGGGGGTCCCAAAAATTAATGGGGGGGGTCCCAATTATTAGGGGGGGGTCCCAAATATTAGGGAGGGGAATCCCAGACATTAAGGGGGGGGGTCTCAAAAATTCATGGGGGGGGTCCCAGTTATTAAGGGGGGGGGGTCCCCAAAATTAATGGGGGGGTCCCCAATTATTAGGGGGAGGTCCCAAAATTAATGGGGGGGGGTCCCAATTATTAGGGGGGGGTCCCAAAATTAATGGGGGGGGGTCCCAATTATTAGGGGGGGGTCCCCAAATATTAATGGGGGGGGTCACAAAAATTAGTGGGGGGGGTCCCAAACATTACCAGGAGAGTCCCAAAAAATTAATGGGGGGGGTCCCAAACATTAGGGAGGGGATCCCAGACATTAAGGGGGGGTCTCAAAAATTAATGGGGGGGGTCCCAAAATTAATGGAGGGGTTCCAAATTATCAATGGGGGGGGGTCCCAAATATTAATGGGGGGGTCCCAATTATTAATGGGGGGTCCAAGCAGCAGGTGGGGGTCACCCAATTCCACCCTCACCCCCCCAACCCCTTTCCCCGCCACCCCCCCCAAAGCCCCCCCCCCAGGGATTTTGGGGGACCCCCCCCCCCCATATTATTTTTTGGGGGGGGGGGTCCCCGGGGGGGGCACCCACTGATCTGCAGCTGGCGTCGGACCCCGCTCGAGGCTGCGCTGGCGGTAGCGGGCCTGGGCCGCGTGGCAGCGCCCCGTCAGCTCCAGGAACTGCTGGGACAGCACCCCGTGCTGGGGGGGGGGACAAAAAGGGGGGGGGCATGAGGCTTGGGACCCCCCCCCCAAAAACCCCAAAAGGCAGCGGGGATCCCAAAACCCCCATTAGGTCCCCCAAAATCCTGCTCAGTTGGCCCAAAATCCCACTGTGAAGGCCCAAAAACCACTTGCAGGATCCCAAAATCCCACTTAGGAACCCAAAATCCCACTCAGAAACCCCTAAAACCCACTTATAGGATCCCCAAATCCTATTTGGGAACCCAAAATCCTAACTGGGGACCTCAAAATCCTAATTGGGAACCCCCAAATCCCACTTGGGAACCCCCAAATCCCACTCTGAGGGCCCAAAATCCCACTGTGAAGGCCCAAAAACCACTTGCAGGATCCCAAAATCCCACTTAGGAACCCAAAAATCCCACTCAGAAACCCCTAAAACCCACTTATAGGATCCCCAAATCCTATTTGGGAACCCAAAATCCTAACTGGGGACCTCAAAATCCTAATTGAGAACCCCCAAATCCCACTCTGAGGGCCCAAAATCCCACTGTGAAGGCCCAAAATCCCACTTAGGAACCCAAAATCCCACTCAGAAACCCCTAAAACCCACTTATAGGATCCCCAAATCCTATTTGGGAACCCAAAATCCTAACTGGGGACCTCAAAATCCTAATTGGGAACCCCCAAATCCCACTCTGAGGGCCCAAAATCCCACTGTGAAGGCCCAAAATCCCACTTAGGAACCCAAAATCCCACTCAGAAACCACTGAAACCACTAAAACCCACTTATAGGATCCCCAAATCCTATTTGGTAACCCAAAATCCTAACTGGGGACCTCAAAATCCTAATTGGGAACCCCAAAAATCCCACTCTGAGGGCACAAAATCCCACTGTGAAGGCCCAAAATCCCACTGTGAAGGCCCAAAATCCCACTTAGGAACCCAAAATCCCACTCAGAAACCCCGAAAACCCACTTATAGGATCCCCAAATCCTATTTGGGAACCCAAAATCCTAACTGGGGACTTCAAAATCCTAATTGGGAACCCCAAAATCCCACTTGGGAACCCCCAAATCCCCCTTGGGAACCCCAAAATCCCACTCTGAGGGCCCAAAATCCCGCTTGCAGGAGGCCAAAAATCCCCACGAGACCCAAAATCCCACTCGGGAACCCAAAATCCCACTCGAAAATCCCTAAAACCCATTTATAGGGTCCCAAAATACAATTTGAGAATCCAAAATCCTACTAGAGAACCCCAAAATCCCACTGTGAGGGCCTAAAATCCCTCCTGGGAACACCAAAACCTCATTCAGGCACCCCCAAATCCCACTTAGGATCCCCAAAACCTCCTATGGAACCCCAAAATCCTATTAGAGAACCCCAAAATCCCACTTGGGAACCCCAAAATCCCACTCAGGAACCCCAAATCCCACTCTGAGGGCCCAAAATCCCACTGTGAAGGCCCAAAAACCACTTACGGGATCCCAAAATCCCACTTAGGAACCCAAAATCCCACTCAGAGACCCCTAAAACCCACTTATAGGATCCCAAAATCCTATTGAGAGCCCAAAATCCTTCTAGGGAACCCCAAAATCCCCTTTGAAGACCCCAAAATCCCACTCTGAGGGCCCAAAATCCCACTGAGGGCCCAAAACCTCCCATGGAACCCAAAATCCTATTTGGAAACCCCAAAATCCCACATGGGAACCCCAAATCCTACTTGGGGTCCCCAAAATCCCACATGGGAACCCCAAATCCTACTTGGGGACCCCAAAAAACCTCCCACGGGACCCCAAAATCCCATTTTGAACCCCCCCCAAATCCCACTTGGGGACCCCAAAATCCCCCATTAACCTCCCAAAATCCCACTGGGGAGACCCCAAAATCCCTACAGGGACCCCAAAACCCCAACTGGATCCCCTAACCGCCCCCAAAACCCCCCTTTTTCCCCCCAAATCCCCTTTTAACCCCCCCCACCTCCCCCCTCACCCCCCCCACATCACCCCCCAGGCCCCCAAAAAAACCCCAAACCCCCCAAATTTCACCAAATCCCCCTTAAACCCCCCAAACCCCCCTTTTCCCCCCCAAATCCCCCCTTTTACCCCCTAAATCCCCCCTTTTTCCCCCCAAATCCCCTTTTAACCCCCCCAACTCCCCCCTTAACCCCTCCCCCTCACCCCCCAGGCCCCCAAAAAACCCCAAAACCCCCCAAATTTCACCAAATCCCCCTTAAACCCCCCAAACCCCCTTTTCCCCCCCAAATCCCCCCTTTTACCCCCTAAATCCCCCCTTTTTCCCCCCAAATCCCCCTTTAACCCCCCCAACTCCCCCCTCACCCCCCCCCTCACCCCTCAGGCCCCCAAAAAACCCCAAAACCCCCCAAATTTCACCAAATCCCCCTTAAACCCCCCAAGCCCCCTTTTCCCCCCCAAATCCCCCCTTTTACCCCCTAAATCCCCCCTTTTCCCCAAAAATCCCCCTTCAACCCCCCCAACCCCTCCCTTAACCCCTCCCCCTCACCCCCAGGCCCCCAAAAAAACCCCAAAACCCCCCAAATTTCACCAAATCCCCCCTTAAACCCCCTTTTCCCCCCCAAATCCCCCCTTTTACCCCCTAAATCCCCCCTTTTTTCCCCCCAAATCCCCTTTTAACCCCCCCAACTCCCCCCTTAACCCCTCCCCCTCACCCCCCAGGCCCCCAAAAAACCCCAAAACCCCCCAAATTTCACCAAATCCCCCTTAAACCCCCAAACCCCCTTTTCCCCCCCCAAATCCCCCCTTTTTACCCCCTAAATCCCCCCTTTTTCCCCCCAAATCCCCTTTTAACCCCCCCAACTCCCCCCTTAACCCCCCCACATCACCCCCCAGGCCCCCCAAAAAACCCCAAAACCCCCCAGATTTCACCAAATCCCCCCAAACCTGGGTGCGCTTCACCCTGGCCCCGATGGTGTTGCGGTTCTCGTCCTCCTCCTCCTTCCCCGGCTCCAACCCTATAGAAATTTTTTTTTTTTTTTTTTGGGGGGGGGGGTCAAATCTTTACGGGGGGGGTCCTATAGGGTCCTATAGGGGGTGACCCTATAGATTTTTTGGGGTCTCGCCTTTGAGGCGGGCGCCGATGTCCCGGGTCAGCTGCTGGATCTCCTCGCGCAGCGCCTGCAGGTCCCGCTTCAGCCCTGGGGGGGGGGGGGCACAAAAACCCTCAAAGACCCCCCCCCTAAATACCCTTCCCCTATAGCTTGACCCTCCCCCTATAGGCTCGCCCCTTCCCCTATAGGTTTGCCCCCTCCCCTATAGGTTCGCGCCCTCCCCTATAGGCTGCCCCCCCCTCCCCAAATGCCTTTACCTCCTCCCCAAACTGCCCCCCAAACCTCCTTGTGCCCTCCCCCAGGTACCCCCTGGCCCCTATAGACCCCCCCGAGCCCCTATAGAACCCCTATAGACCCCCCGAGCCCCTATAGAACCCCTATAGACCCTCCAAGTCCCTATAGGCCCCCAGACCCCTATAGCCCCCCCCTATAGGCAACTGGAAGCCCTATAGCCCCCCCTATAGCCTCCCATAGACCCCCCCATAGGCCCCCCATAGCCCCTACAGACCCCCTATAGACCCTATAGATCCCCCTAGAGTTCCCCTATAGCCCCCCCATAGCCTCTATAGACCCCCCCTTATAGACCCTATAGACCCCCCCCATAGCCCCCACAGACCTCCCTGTAGCCCCCCATAGCCCCTACAGACCCCCCTAAAGCCCCTATAGCCCCCCATAGCCCCTATAGACACCCCCTATAGCCCCTATAGCCCCCCCATAGACCCTATAGAACCCCCATAGCCCCTATAGACCCCCTAAAGCCCATATAGACCCCCCTATAGCCCCCCATAGCCCCCATAGACCCCCCTATAGCCCTCTATAGCCCCTATAGTCCCCTATAGTCCCCCATAGACCCCCCATAGCCCCTATAGATCACCAACAGACCCCCCTATAGCCCCCTACAGACCCCCTATAGCCCCTGTAGACCCCCACAGACCCTATAGACCCCCCTACAGACCCCTCAACAGCCCCTTTAGCCCCCTTATAGCCCCCATAGCCCCCCCCATAGTCCCCTATAGACCCCCCTATAGACCCCATACCCCCCCGTAGGAACCTACAGCCCCCCCCACAGTCCCCTATAGTCCCCTATAACCCCTATAGACCCCCCCATAGACCTTATAGTCCCCTATAGACCCCCCTATTACCCCTATAGCCCCACCCATAGACCCTATAGAACCCCCATAGCCCCTATAGACCCCCTCTATAGGCCCCATACCCCCCCGTAGGAACCCATAACCCCCCTAAAGCCCCCTATAGACCCCCCCATGGACACTACAGATCCCCCTATAGTCCACTATAGCCCCCCTAGACCCCCCCCTATAGCCCCTGTAGACCCCCCCCAGCCCCTATAGATGCCCCCATAGACCCCCCCATAACCCCTATAGACCCCTCTATAGCCCCTATAGACCCCCCATAGACCCTATAGAACCTCCATAGCCCCTATAGACCCCCCTATAGCCCCTATAGACCCCCTACAGACCCTATAGACCCCCCCATAGCCCCTATTACCCCAATAGCCCCCCCTATAGCCCCCATAGACCCCCCTATAGCCCCCCCCCATAGACCCCATATCCCCCTATAGACCCCTTATAGCCCCCCTATAGCCCCCACAGCCCCTATAGCCCCCTATAGCTCCTATAGACACCCTGTAGCCCTCCCATAGACCCCACAGACCTCCCTATAGCCCCCTACAGACCCCCCATAGCCCCCTATAGCCCCCCATAGCCCCTATAGCCCCCCCATAGCCCCTATAGACCCCCCTATAGACCTCCCAATAGCCCCCTTTAGCCCCTTATAGCACCCCCTAGAGTGCCCATAGCCCCCCCTACAGTCCCCTACAGACCCCCCCTATAACCCTCCTATAGCCCCCACAGCCCCCCCTATAGCGCCCCCTATAGCCCCTATAGCCCCCACAGCCCCCCGATAGCGCCCCCCTATAGCCCCCCATAGGCCCCCTATAGCGCCCCCTATAGCCCCCATAGGTCCCCCACCGTCGTCGGGCAGGGGGGTGCGGGTGCCGAGCACGGCCTCCTGCTGCTGCTCCAGGGCCCCCAGCTTCTCCTCCAGCGCCCCGCAGCGCCGCCCGCACGGCCTGGGCCTGCATAATTATATGCAAATTAGATGCTAATCAACCAGCTAATTACATGTTAATGAGATGCAAATAAGGTACGGGGGCGGAACCTTTGGGCACAGCCCGGAACATGAGTGCTTTGCGTGCCCCCGCGCTCATATAAAGGTCAAGACCCAAAAAGTCATCGTTATATGCAAATTATATGTTAATTAGGTGATGATTAGGTGATGGGTTTGCAAACAACCGGTGGTTGTATGCTAATTATATGCAAATTGGTGTAGGAAGTGGGAGGGCTCCAGCACTGCCCTCTCTGTTGTGCACTCCCTGGTCATAAAAATGCAACAAACATGCTAATTACATGCTAATATATGCTAATGAACAGCCAAGGATATAGTACGTGGGTTCATCTATGTGATTGGGTATGTAAATGAGATGCAAATTGCATGCAAAATGAAATAGGGGGGTCTGGTACCTGCAGGTCACGCTTCTATCTGACCCGTATGATATGCTAATGAGATATTAGGACAAGTTAATTAGGTTCGAAGGGATAGGTCGCTAAATTAGCATGCTAATCATATGCAAATCAGGGTGATATAAGTCTACAGGATGTAATTAATTTAATTAATTAAAATGTTTTATTTAATTAAACAGCATCCGCTCTGCTGTATGGCCATGATCCTTACCCAAGTCCCAACTACCAGCTAATGTATGCATAATTATATGCTAATTAGACATCACAACATGTTACTTTTTAAGTTAATCATATATTAATTAGGTGTGTATGCTAATTAGGCCCGGGGGGTCCCCATTTCCTTACCCACTCCCCCCATTCTTCCCCACGCCCATGCCCATAAATGACCCTGACACCTCAAAGCCACGCCCCCATGCTTTAATCATATGCAAATTAGATTCAAAATTTATGCAAATCATATGCTAATTAGGGTTCTGATGTCACTGGAGGGGTCTAGGACCCCCTTTATCCCCCTCCCACCCCCCCCCCAAATATTCTCCTGCTCCCTTCCTAACGATGCGCTGGGGGCATAAATAATTATATGCAAATTATATGCAAATTATGTGTGAAATAAGCCCCGCCCACCTGCAGCAGGTCTCGGTGCCGGGGGGGGTCTGGGGGCTGGGGGCCCCCCCCACCAGGGCCACGCGCTCGTCCTCGTCGTCGCTGGGGACATCGTCCTGGGGGGGGGGGGGGGGAAATTTGGGGGGGTCCTGGGGGGGTTTTGGGGTCCTGGGGGGGTCCTGGGGGGGGTTTGGGGGGATTTGGGGGGGTCTTGGGGACATTTGGGGGGGGTCCTGGGGGGGTTTTGGGGTCCTGGGGGGGAATTTTGGGGGGGTCTTGGGCTTGGGGGGGCATTTTGGGGGGGTCTTTGGGGACATTTGGGGGGTCTTGAGGTCCTGGGGGGGTCTTGGGGACATTTTGGGGGGGGGTCTCAGGGACACGGGGGGGACGTTGGGGGGGGGGCTTTGGGGGTCAGGGGGGCCATTTGGGGGGGCTTTTGGGACAAGGGGGGGGACATGGGGGGGTCCTGGGGGGGGTTGGGGGGACACGGGGGGGGGTCTTGGGGACATTTGGGGGGGGTCCTGGGGGACATTTGGGGGGGTCTTGGGGACACTGGGGGGGGGGGGGGCGGGGCCTCCCCTATTTAGTTCCGGGGGGGGGGGGGGGGGGACGGAACCCCCGCGGCGGGGCCCCGGGGGGAACCCGGCGGCCTTAGGGGGGGGACACCAAGGGCGCGGTGCGCCCCCGAAACGCGCCCCCCCCCCCCCCTCCTCCCCCCCCCCCCTTCCCCCTCCCCCCCTCCCACCTGGTGCAGTTCCCGCGTCCGGTCCCGCATGGCGGAGGGGGAGGGGCGGCGCGCATGCGCGGCCACGCCCCCCCCCTCCCGGGAGGGCCATAGAGACGGCGGGGTGCTAGGAGGACCCCGGGGGGGGGGTCATAGAGAGGGACGCTCTAGGCCTGGAGTCCTCCAGGGGTCATAGAGAAGGGTGCTAGGAGGGCCCCGGGGTCATAGAGAGGACGCTCTAGGTCTGCAGTCCTCCAGGGGGTCATAGAGAGGGACGCTCTAGGCTTGCAGTCCTCCAGGGCATAGAGAGGGTCGCTAGGAGGGCCCCCGGAGGTCATAGAGAGGACGCTCTAGGTCTGCAGTCCTCCAGGGGACCATAGAGAGGGACGCTCTAGGCCTGGAGTCCTCCAGGGCATAGAGAAGGGTGCTAGGAGGGCACCGGGGGGGTCATAGAGAGGGACGCTCTAGGCCTGCAGTCCTCCAGGGGGTCATAGAGAGGGACGCTCTAGGCCTGCAGTCCTCCAGGGGGTCATAGAGAGGGACGCTCTAGGCCTGGAGTCCTCCGGGGGTCATAGAGAAGGGTGCTAGGAGGGCCCCGGGGGTCATAGAGAGGACGCTCTAGGCCTGCAGTCCTCCAGGGGACCATAGAGAGGGACGCTCTAGGCCTGGAGTCCTCCAAGCAAGTCCTCCTGGGGGGGAGAACCATAGAGAGGGGGGGTAAAGGGAGGCTAGAGCGTCCACTGGGTGGGGGGGGGGACTTGGGGGAGTGTGCAAGGGGGGGGGGGAGTGTGCAAATGGGGGGGGAGTGTGCAAAGGGGGAGTGTGGGAGGGGTTAAAAGGGGGTGAGTGTGCAAGGAAGTGTGCAAGGGGTGAGTGTGCAAAGGGGGTGAGTGTGCAAAATGGGGTCTGGAGGGGGGCAAGTGTGGAAGGGGGGTGCAAAGGGGGGAGTGTGCAAGGGGGGAGTGTTGCAAACAGGGGTGCAAAAGGGTGAGAGTGCAAGGGGGTGAGCGTGCAAGGAGGCGTGTAAATGGGGTGAGTGTGCAAGGGGTGAGTATGTAAGGAGATGTGCAAGGGGGGGGTGAGGGTGCAAATGGGTGTGCAAAGGGGTGAGAGTGCAAGGGAGGGCATAAGAGGGTGAGTGTGCAAGGGAGTGAGTGTGAAAAGGGGTGTGCAAAGGGGTGAGTGTGCAAGGGAGGATGTAAGGGGGTGAGTGTGCAAGGATTGAGTGTGCAAGGAGATGTGCAAGGGGGTGAGTGTGCAAGGGAGGGTGTAAGAGGGTGAATGTGCAAGGGAGTGAGTGTGCAAGGGCGTGTGCAAAAGGGTGAGAGTGCAAGGGGGTGAGTGTGCAAGGAGGTGTGCAAAGGGGTGAGTGTGCAAAGGGTGAGCAAGGGGTGTGCAAGAAGGCGAGTGTGCAAGGAGCCATGTGAGGGGCTGAGCGTGCAAGGGGGGCGAGCGTGCAAGGGATGAGCGTGCAAGGGGGTGTGCAAGGCGTGAGTGTGCAAGGGGGGGGAGGAAGGAGGTGAGTGTGCAAGGGGGGTGAGGAGCGTGCAAATGGGGGGCGAGCGTGCAAGGGGCTGAGTGTGCAAGGGGGCGTGCAAGGGGGGTGAGTGTGCAAGGGGGGGGGTGAGCGTGCAAGGGGCGAGTGTGCAAGGGGGGGAGGTGCAAGGGGGGGGGAGGTGCAAGGGGGGGGGAGGTGCAAGGGGTGAGTGTGCAAGGGGGGGGGGCGAGCGTGCAAGAGACGAGTGTGCAAGGGGCGAGCGTGCAAGCCGGCTCCCCCTCCCCTCCCCCCTCCCCCTCTCCCCTCCCTCCCCTCCCCTCCCCTCCCCTCCCAAGCCCCGCCCCCTCCCCTCCCCAAGCCCCGCCCCCTCCCCCCCCCGGTTCCCGCGCGCGCGCCCCCGCTCCCTCCGCAGCCCCCCCCCCCCCCCCCCTCTCTCTGCGCATCCTCCCCCCCCCCCCCCTTCCCCTCCCCTCCCCCTCCCCTCCCCCCCCGGGGTTTTCTCCCCCTCCCCCCCCCCCCCGTTTCCGCAGCCCCTCCCCCCACCCCCCCCCCAAAAAAAAAAAAAAAAAAAAAAATGGCGGCCTCGTGCCCGCCCCTCCCCCACCCCCTCCCCCGTCCCCTCCCCCTCCCACTCCCCCCCCCCTCCCCCCTCCCCCTCCCCCCCCCCCCCCCCCCCCCCGCCCCCCCCCCGCGCCCGCCCCGAGCTCTCCCCGCGCCCGGCCCCCCGGGGGGACCCCGCGCCATGAAGGACCGGACCCAGGAGCTGCGCGGCGTGAGCGGGGCGGGGGGGGGGGCGCCTATAGGGGCTATAGGGGGCCCTCGGGGGGGCCTATAGGGGGCGGGGGGCGAGGGGGGGGGGCTGGTGCTGCAGTGGGGCGCCGGGGGGGCTGTAGGGGCTATAGGGGGCGAGGGGGTCCTATAGGTCCTATAGGGGGCGAGGGGGGTCCTATAGATGCTATAGGGACCCTATAGGGGATATAGGGGTCCTATAGGGGGTGGGGGGCTAGCGGGGGGGCGGGGGGGGGCTGGTGGTGCAGTGGGGCGCCGGGGGGGGCTGTAAGGGCTATAGGGGGCGATGGGGGTCCTATAGATCCTATAGGGGGTCCTATAGGGGATATAGGGGGCTATAGGGGTCCTATGGGGGGTGGGGGGGGATATGGGGCTATAGGGGGGGGGATGGGGGGGGTTGTGGTGCAGTGGGGGGCGCCGGGGGGGTCTGTGGGGGGCTATAGGGGGCTATGGGGTCCTATAGATCCTATAGGGGGTCCTATAGGGTCTATAGAGGGGTATAGGGGGCTGGGGGGGTATAGGGGGCTATGGGGGGGGATGAGGGGGTTATGGGGGGTGTAGGGGAGTGATGGTGCAGTGGGGGCTATAGGGTTCTATAGGGGGTTGTGGGGGTCCTACAGGGGCTGTGGGGTCCTATAGGTCCTATAGGGATCCTATAAGGGCTGTAGGGGGCTGGGGGGGGCTATGGGGCTATAGGGGGGTCTATAGGGGTTATGGTGCAGTGGGGTGCTGGGGGGGCTATGGGGGGGCTGTAGGGGGTTATGTGGGTCCTATAGAGGGCTGGGGGGGTCCTATAGATCCTATAGGGGGTCCTATAGGGGCTACAGGGGGAGATGGGGAGGCTATGGGGCTGTAGGGGGCTATGGGGGTTATGGGGGGGGTTGTGGTGCAGTGGGGGCTATAGGGGGCTATGTGGTCCTATAGGGGGCTATGCGGCTCTATAGGGGCTATAGGGGTCGTATAGGAGCTATAGGGGGGCTATGGGGGCTATAGGGAGCTGGGGGGGACTATGGGGCTATAGGGGGTCTATAGGGGTTATGGTGCAGTGGGATGCTAGGGGGAATATAGGGTCCTATAGGGGGGCTATAGGGGTCCTATAGGTGACTATAGGGGCTATAGGGGTCCTATAGGTGCGAGGGGGGGGCTATGGGGATATAGGGGGCTAGGGGGGGTAGGGGGGAGTTATGGTGCAGTGGGGTGCTAGGGGGGCTATAGGGGGCTATGGGTCCTATAGGGGACTATAGGGGGACCTATAGGGGCTATCGGGAGCTATAGGGGTCTGAGGGTGTTATAGGGGGTATAGAGTCCCATGGGGTTCCATGGGGGGTACAGGTGCGTTTTGGTGCAGTGGGGGTGCTAGCGGTCCTATAGGGGGCTATAGGGGGCTATGTGGGTTCTATAGGGGTCCTATGGGGGCTCTACAGGGGTCCTATAGGGGCTATAGGGGACTGGGGAGGTATGGGGTACTATAGGGGGTTATGGGGCGCTATGGGGGGCATGGGGAGCAATGGGTGCATTCTGGTGCAGTGGGTCCTATAGGGGGCTATGCGGTTCTATAGGGGGCTATAGGGGTCCTATGGGGGCTGTAGGGGTCCTATAGAGGTTATAGGGGGACGGGGGGGGTATGGGGGCTGTGGGTAGGCTATGGGGCTCTATGGGGGGCAATTGGTGCAATATGGTGCAGTAGGATGGCTAGGGGTGCTATGGGGGCTATAGGGTCCTATAGGGGACTATAGGGGTCCTATAGGGGCTATAGGGGGCCGGGGGGAGGGGGTATAGGGATATGGGGAGGGTTATGGGGGGTGATGGGTGCATTATGGTGCAGTGGGGTGCTATGGGGCTCTATAGGGTACTGTGGGGGTCCTATAGGGTGTACTGTGGGGTCCTATAGGGTCTATGGGAGCCTATAGGGGTCCCATAGGGGCTATAGGGGGCTGGGGGGTTATGGAGTGCTATATGGGGGCTATGGGGTTCTATAGGGTGGTATGGGGGATGTGGGTGCATTATGGTGCAGTGGGTGCTGTGGGGTCCTATGGGGTCCTATAGCGGGCTATAGGGGTCCCATAGGGGCTATAGGGGACTGGGGGGGGCTATAGGGGGCTATGGGAGTTATGGGGCACTATGGGGAGGCATTGGGGGGCGCCGGGTGCGTTATGGTGCAGCGGGTGCTATGGGGTTCTATAGGGGGCTATGGGGTCCTATAGGGGGTTATAGGGGACAATAGGGGGCTGGGGGAGGTATGGGGGCTATAGGAGGCTATAGGGTCCTGTGGGGTTCTATAGGGGGCTATGGGGGGGCAACGGGTGCATTATGGTGCAGTGTGGTGCTAAGCGTGCTGTGGGGGGCTATAGGGGGCTATGGGGTGCCATAGGGGGCTATGGGGTGCTATAGGGGGCTATGGGGGTTATGGGGGGGCTATAGGGTCCTATAGGGGGCTGTGGGGCTCTATGGGGGGAGTTAGGGGGGTTATGGGTGCCTTATGATGCAGTGGGGTGCTATGGGGTCCTATAGGGGGCTATGGGGGTTATGGGGGGGCAAGGGGTTCTATAGGGGGCTATAGGGTCCTATATGGGGTTATGGGGCACTATAGGGTGCTGGGGGGGGGTGTGGGGTTCTATAGGGGGTCATGGGGGGATATGGGGGGCAATGGGTGCATTATGGTGCAGTGGGTGCTACGGGGGGCTATGGGGTGCTATAGGGTGCTGGGGAGGGTATAGGGGGTTACGGGGGGGTATGGGGTGCTATAGGGGGTCATGGGGGGTATAGGGGGTTATGGGGTGCTATAGGGGGTTATGGGGTGCTGGGGGGCGGTATGGGGGGATATGGGGGGCAGTGGGTGCATTATGGTGCAGTGGGGTGCTATAGGGTGCTATAGGGGGCTATGGGGTCCAGTGGGTGCTATAGGGTGCAGTGGGGTGCTATAGGGTATAGTGGGGTGCTATAGGGTACAGTGGGGTTCTATAGAGTTCTATAGGGTGCAATGGGGTGCAGAAGGGTACTATAGGGTGCAGTGGGGTGCTATAGGGTATAATGGGGTGCTATAGGGCACAATGGGGTGCAGTAGGGTGCTATAGGGTTCAGTAGGGTGCAATGGGGTTCTATAGGGTACAATGGAGTTCAGTAGGGTTCTATAGGGTACAATGGGGTTCTGTAGGGTGCAATGGGGTGCTATAGGGTACAGTGGGGTGCTATAGGGTTCTAGAGGGCGCAGTGGGGTGCTATAGGGTACGGTGGGGTTCTATAGGGCGCAGTGGGGTGCTATGGGGTACAGTGGGGTTCTATAGGGCTCTATAGGGTTCTATAGGGCACAGTGGGGTGCTATAGTGTGCATTGGGGTATTATAGGACTCTATAGGGTTCTACAGGGTTCAGTGGGGTGCTATAGGGCACAGTGCGGTGCTGTAGGGTACAGTGGGGTTCTATAGGGCTCTATAGGGTTCTGTAGGGCTCTATAGGGCGCAGTGGGGTGCTATAGGGTACAGTGGGGTTCTATAGGGCTCTATAGGGCACAGTGGGGGTGCTATAGGGTACAGTGGGGTTCTATAGGGCTCTATAGGGCACAGTGGGGTGCTATAGGGTACAGTGGGGTTCTATAGGGCTCTATAGGGCGCAGTGGGGTGCTATAGGGCTCTATAGGGTGCCATAGGGTACAGTGGGGCTCTATAGGGGTCTATAGGGCGCAGTAGGGTGCTATAGGGTGCTATAGGGTACAGTGGGGTTCTATAGGGCTCTATAGGGTTCTATAGGGCTCTATAGGGTGCAGTGGGGTGCTATAGGGCTCTATAGGGTGCCATAGGGTACAGTGGGGCTCTATAGGGGTCTATAGGGCGCAGTAGGGTGCTATAGGGTGCTATAGGGTACAGTGGGGTTCTATAGGGCTCTATAGGGTTCTATAGGGCTCTATAGGGCGCAGTGGGGTGCTATAGGGTACAGTGGGGCTCTATAGGGCTCTATAGGGTTCTATAGGGCGCAGTGGGGTGCTATAGGGCTCTATAGGGTGCTATAGGGTGCCGTAGGGCGCTGTGGGGACACGTGCACTGCGTGTGCGACGCGTGTGCGGGGGCTCCCGCAGGGGGCGGGGCCTGTGGGGAGGGGGGGGGGGGGGCAGATCACCCCAGCCTCGGCCAATCAGCTGCGGGCAGCCTTCTGGTGGCACCGCCCCTTATGCAAATGTGGGTGACACCCCTCTCCCGTCCCAGCGGCCAATCAGGTTCTGGGAAAGCCGCTGTATGCAAATGAGCGTGGGGACTGTTGGAACCAATCAGGAGGCAGCACGGGCTGCAGGGGGAGGGGTCTTTATGCAAATGAGGCCGCCCACGAGCCAATCGCGTGAGGGCGGGCTGTGGTGCAGGGGCGGGCCGTATGCAAATGAGCCCCCGTCACAGGGGGGGGGGAGGCGTTATGCAAATGAGCTGGGCAGGTCAATGGGAGGTGACGGGGCGGGGCTTCCTTATGCAAATAACCCGGGGGCAGGCAGCCAATCAGAAGCGGCGCCCGCGGGGGGAAGGATCAGGCCATGCAGATGACTCACGGCCCTCGGCCAATCAGAGCGCCCGGCAGTGCCGGCACCGCTCCGGGGGGCGGCCAATGGCATTTGCCACGTGGGGCCGTATGCAAATGAGATGGGGGGGGCGTTGGGGTGTCCCCAATGTCCCCTATATCACCCCGACCCTATATCCCCCCAACCCCATATCCCCCTGACCCTATATCCCCCGATCCTATAACCCCCCAACCCTATAAACCCCCTGCCCCTATATCCCCCCTGACCCTATACACCCCCGACCCTATATCCCCTGACCCTATATCCCCCAATGTCCCCTATATCCCCCCTAACCCTATATCCCCCTGACCCTATATCCCCCTGCATGTCCCCTATATCCCCCCGATCCCATATCTCCCCGACCCTATATCCCCCTGCCCCTATATCCCCCGATGTCCCCTATATCCCCCTGACCCTATAAACCCCCAACCCCATACCCCCCTGACCCTATAATCCCCCTGACCCTATACCCCCAACCCCATACCCCCCGAACCCTATATCCCCCCCGACCCCATATCTCCCTGCCCCTATATCCCCCCGCCCCTATATCCCCCCAACCCTATATCCCCCAATGTCCCCTATCCCCCCGACCCCATATCCCCCCGCCCCTATATTCCCCTGACCCTACATCCCCCAATGTCCCCTATATCCCCCCGACCCTATATCCTCGACCCCATATCCCCCTGGCCCTATATCCCCCTGACCCTATATCTCCGAATGTCCCCTATGTCCCCCGGCCCTATATCCCCCTGCCCCTATATCCCCCCAACCCCATACCCCCCTGCCCCTATATCTCCGAATGTCCCCTATGTCCCCCTGACCCTATATCCCCCTGCCCCTATACCCCCCCGACCCTATATCCCCACCCCATAGGCGAAGGACAGTGACGATGAGGAGGAAGTCGTCCATGTCGACCGCGACCACTTCATGGACGAGTTCTTCGAGCAGGTCGGGTCCTATAGAGACCCTATAGGGACCCCAGGGGCTCCCCCTCACCCTTATAGCACCCCCCCCACCCCCTATAGGTTCCCCCACACCCTATAGGCTCCCCCACACCCTATAGATTCTGCCTCACCCTATAGGTTCCCCCCACACCCCATGCCCCTCTCCAAACCCTATAGCCTGACCCCACTTCTATAGGTACCCTATAGGGACTTCTAGATCCTATAGACCCCCACACACCCTATAGGGCCCCCACACAGAACTTATAGCCCCCCTCCCAGATCTTAAATGCCCCCCCCGATCCTATAGGTCCCCCCCAGACCCTATATGGGGCCCAGAACCATGCCAGGTCCCTATATGGACCCTATAGAGCCCCTTTGTCTGCTATAGGGGCATCCCCCTGATTCTATAGGGCCCAGCCCTATATAGGGCATCCCGACAGCGTATGTGCCCTATATGTGCCCTATACGGCCCCATTCCTCTTCTCATGTCTCTGTCACGTCCCTATATGTCCCTGCCACGTCCCCATATGTTCCCATCTCCCCTATACATCCCCATCCACGTCCCCACATCCTTCCGTGTCCCCATACGTGTCCCCATCTCCCCTATATGTGTCCTATATGTCCCCATCCATGTCCTTATGTCCTCCCATGTCCCTATATGTCCCTGTCCATGACCCCCATATGTTCCCATCTCCCCTATATGTGTCCTATATATCCCCATCCGTGTCCTTATGACCTCCCATGTCCCTATATGTCCCTGTCCATGTCCCCCATACATCCCCATGTTCCCTATACGTGTCCTATATGTCCCCATCCGTGTCCTTATGACCTCCCATGTCCCTATACGTCCCCATTCATGTCCCTATATGTCCCCATCTCCCCTATACATGTCCTATATGTCCCCATCCATGTCCTTATGTCCTCCCATGTCCCTATACATCCCCATCCATGTCCCCATACATCCCCTATATGTGTCCCCCATATGTCCCCATCTCCCCTATACGTGTCCTATATGCCCCCATCCGTGTCTTTTTGACCTCCCATATCCCCATACGTCCCCATCTCCCCTATACATGTCCCCCATATGTCCCCATCTCCCCTATACGTGTCCCCACATCTGTCCCCATCTCCTCCCTGCCCCCACATGTCCCTATATCCGTGTCCTCCCCGTGTCCCCTGTACCCCCCTGTGTCCCCCTATATCCCCCTGTGTCCCCTATATCCCCGTGTCCCCTATATCCCCCCCGTGTCCCCTATGTCCCCCCCGTGCCCTATAGGTGGAGGAGATCCGGGGCTGCATCGAGAAGCTGTCGGAGGACGTGGAGCAGGTGAAGAAGCAGCACAGCGCCATCCTGGCCGCCCCCAACCCTGACGAGAGTGAGCGGGGACACGGGGACGTCGGGGTCATCGGGGTCAATGGGGTCATCGGGGTCATTGGGGTCATTGGGGTTGTTGGGGTCATTGAGGGTGTTGGGGACAATGGGGACGTTGGGGACATGGGGGACATCGAGGACATCATGGGGTTGGGGTCACCTTGGGGTTGGGGTCACCATGGGTTGGGGTCACCTTGGGGTTGGGGACACTTTGGGGTGAGGTCATCATGGCGTTGGGGTCACCTTAAGTTGGGGGTCACCTTGGGTTGGGGTCCATCATGGGGTTGGGGTCACCATGGGGTTGGGGTCATCATGGGTGGGGTCACCTTGGGGTTGGGGTCACCATGGGTTGGGGATACCTTGGGGTTGGGGTCACCTTGGGGTTGGGGTCACCATGGGTTGGGGTCACCTTGGGGTTGGGGTCGCCATAGGGTTGGGGTCATCATGGGTGGGGTCACCTTGGGGTTGGGGTCACCTTGGGGTTGGGGACACTTTGGGGTGAGGTCATCATAGGGTTGGGGTCACCATGGGGTTAGGGTCACCTTAAGTTGGGGGTCACCTTGGGTTGGGGTCACCTTGGGTTTTGGGGTCATCATGGTTTGGGGTCACCATGGGGTGGGGGTCACCAGCCAGGATCGGGGTGACACGGGGGTGGTGACACCGTGGGGGGGTGACACGTCCCTGCCCCTCCCAGAGACGAAGCAGGAGCTGGAGGACCTCACGGCCGACATCAAGAAGACGGCCAACAAAGTGCGCTCCAAGTTGAAAGGTGACCTGGCGGCGGCCATCTTGGGGCGGCCATCTTGGGGCAGCCATCTTGGGGCGGCCATCTTGGGGCGGCCATCTTGGGGCGGCCATCTTGGGGCGATCGGCACGGTGGCGGTGGTCTTCTTGGGGTGGTCTCTGTGGTGGTGGTGGTCTTCTTGGGGATGTCCTTCATGATGGTGGTCTTCTTGGGGACGTTCTTCATGATGGTGGTGGTCTTCTTGAGGTGGCCATCTTGGGGTGGCCATTTTGGGGTGGTCTCCATGATGATAGCGATCTTCTTGGGGACGTTCTTCATGATGGTCTTGGTCTTCTTGAGTTGGACATTTTGGGGTGGCCATTTTGGGGTGATCTCCATGATGGTGGTGGGCTTCTTGGAGATGTCCTTCATGATGGTGGTGGTCTTCATGGGGACGTTTTTCTTGATGGTCTTGGCCTTCCTGTGGTGGCCATTTTGGGGTGATCTCCACAAAGTTGGCGGCCTTCTCGAGCTGTTGAGGTGGCCGTCTCGGGGGTGTCTTGCCTGATGGGGGGCGGCCATCTTGCCCAGGACCGCCATCTTGTCTGCGCCCCCACCCGCCTCGCGGTGTGGTGGCCGGGTGGGAAGGGGGGAGAGGGGTGGGAAACACCCCACAGGGTGGGGACAGTGATGAAGAGGTCACAACTGTCCCCTCCTGCAGCCATCGAGCAGAGCATCGAGCAGGAGGAAGGCCTGAACCGCTCCTCGGCCGACCTACGCATCCGGAAAACGCAGGTACCCTTCCTCCCCACCACCCCTCTCCTTCCTCCTCCTCCTCCTCCTCCTCCTCGGTGGAGGTCCCTCACCCCACGCCGTGTCCCCCCCCCCCCACGTCCCCAGCACTCGACGCTGTCCCGCAAGTTTGTGGAGGTGATGACGGAGTACAACGCCACCCAGTCCAAGTACCGCGACCGGTGCAAGGACAGGATCCAGAGGCAGCTGGAGATCAGTAGGTCACGGGAGAACCTGGGGGGGGGGGGGGGGGGGACACGCGTTGGGGTTTGGGGGAGCAGGACCCCAATATCTCCTCCATCTCCCCGCAGCCGGCCGGACCACCACCAATGAGGAGCTGGAGGACATGCTGGAGAGCGGGAAGTTGGCCATCTTTACCGATGACGTACGTAGAGACCCGTTGGGTCATCCAGAACCCGTTGGGTCATCTAGAACCCATTGGGTCATCCAGAACCTATTTGGTCATCCAGAACCCATTGGGTCATCCAGAACCCGTTGGCTCATCCAGAACCCACTGGGTCATCCAGAACCTCTTTGGCCATCCAGAACCCGTTGGGTCATCCAGAACCTATTTGGTCATCCGGAACCTGTTGGGTCATCCAGAACCCATTGGGTCATCCAGAACCCGTTGGCTCATCTAGAACCCATTGGGTCATCCAGAACCTATTTGGTCATCCAGAACCCGTTGGCTCATCCAGAACCTATTTGGTCATCCAGAACCTGTTGGGTCATCTAGAACCCGTTGGGTCATCCAGAACCCGTTTGTCCATCCAGAACCCGTTGGGTCATCCAGAACCCGTTGGGTCATCCAGAACCCATTGGGTCATCCAGAACCCGTTTGTCCATCCAGAACCCGTTGGGTCATCCAGAACCCATTGGGTCATCCAGAACCCGTTGGGTCATCCAGAACCTGTTTGGTCATCCAGAAACCAATGAGATGCCCCCATAAAAAACCCAGTGGGTCACCCAGAACCCAACTAGATGGCTCCAAACCCCTCATGGAGTCACCCAGAACTCAGCGAGATAACCCAAAATCCATTGGATCACCTAGAACCCGATGAAATGCCCCAAATCTTTGTGTGACCAAGGAACTAGGAGGTCACCTCTGACCTGTTGAGGTCCCTGGGGCCCGAGAAGCCCCCTCCTGTGCTCTCACCCCGTCTCTCTTCTCTCCCGCCAGATCAAAATGGACTCGCAGATGACCAAACAAGCCCTGAACGAGATCGAGACGCGACACAACGAGATTATCAAGCTGGAAACGAGCATCCGGGAGCTGCACGACATGTTCGTGGACATGGCGATGCTGGTGGAGAGCCAGGTACAGGGGAGGGGGCAGAGGGGGGGGGCTTGAACCCACCCACGTGTCTCATCTAGACACCATCAAAAGGTTCCAAGCCCACCAAGGGTCATCCAAAACCCACCAAAAGCCATAGATTGGGTTCATTGGCTCGTCTAGATGCCATCAAAACCTCTTGAGCCTACCAAGATCCCTGTTGGGTCATCTAGGACCCACCAAAAGCCATGACTAAGGCTCATTCGCTCATCCAGACACCATCAAAAGGTCTCAAGCCCACCAAGGGGCATCTAGAACCCATTAAAATCTCTAGATGACCACCAAGGGTCATCTAGAACCTGGTCTGTTGGTTCATCTAGACGTCACCAAAAGCTTTTAAGCCCAGCAATGGCTCCTTGGGTGATCAAGAACCCACCATAAGAGGCTCTTGAGCCCACCAAGACCCAGTTGAGCTACCTAGAACCAGTTGAACCTCCTAGAACCCTGCTCATTGGCTCATCCAGGCACCATCAAAAGGTCTCAAGCCCACCAAGGAGCATCTAGAACCCATTAAAAACAAGGTCTGGTGGTTCCTCTAGACATCACCAAAAGCTTTTAAGCCCACCAACAACCCGTTGGGTCATCAAGAACCCACCATAAGAAGCTCTTGAGCCCACCAAGACCCAGTTGCGCCACCTAGAACCTCCTAGAACCCCACTCCCAGGATGCCAGTGCCCCCCCATTTTTTTTTGTGGGGGGGGGGGTCTCACGGGGCGGTTCTGGCTCTCAGGGCGAGATGATCGACCGCATCGAGTACAACGTGGAGCACTCGGTCGACTACGTGGAACGGGCCGTGTCGGACACCAAAAAAGCCGTAAAGTACCAGAGCAAAGCCCGGAGGGTGAGTGCAGGGGCGGTGGGGGGGCCAAGAAAGTGGTGGGGGGGCCAAGGAGGTGATGGGCCAAGAACCTGGACAACCCGGAGGGGGGGGGGGGGGTCCTTCAGCGTCGGGTCCTCTCCTGCTCCGTAACGCCTCTTCTCTTCTCTCCTCCCCACGCTGCCCGGATGCCTTTTTTTTTTAAAAAAAATACTGTTTTTGGGGTAACGTAGAAGAAAATCATGATCATAATTTGTTGCGTGGTGCTGGGGGTGGTCTTGGCCTCCTCCATCGGGGGCACGTTGGGCTTGTAGGGTCCCGGCGCGCCCCCCCCCACCCTCCTTCTCCTTTCCGCCCCCCCCCCCCTCCCCTCGCGGCAGTAATTAACGCTCCCTTCCTCCTTCCCCGGTAATGAGAATAACCACATTAAGCGAGACTTAAGAATAAATTAAGAGACAATTAATTGTTCATGCGAACGGACATAACAGCACGTGGTCCAATCACCCGCCGCCCCCTCCTCCTTTCCTTCCCCCCCCACCCCCCCCAAATTGGGCCAGAGCGGCCCGGCCTGACCCGGGGCCAGCAAATCTAAGCGGTTCGTTGGCCTCCATCCATCCCCCCCCCATCCTGCTCCTCGGATGCCTGGGTCCTCCCCCACCACTTCTTCTCGCCCCCTCCCCACCCCCTCCACCACCATCTCCCATCCATGCGCTGCGCTTGTGCCCCCCCCCCCTCCACCCTTGGGTAGGGGGGGGACACGCGGGGTCCGGGGAGCCCCAGGAATGTGCCCTGGGGGGACAGGAGGTGGCCCTAAAGGGGGGGCTACGAGGGGCAGATGGGTCAAGGAGGTCCCAAAGAGGTGGGGGGCGGAGGTTGGGGTGGGCCTAGAGGGGGGGTCCTCGAATTGGGTTGACCCTTGAGAGGGGTCGCGGGTTGGGTTGACCTTTGGGGAGCAATTAGGGAGGCAGTTGGCTTGGGTTGACCCCAAAGAGAGGGGGGGGGGGGGTCATCGGTCACGTTGACCCTAAATACAGGGCACGGGGTCGGGTCAACCCTAAAGAGTCACGGCCCAGGTTGGGTTGACCCTAGGGAAGGATTTTGGGGACACCCAGGTTTGGTTGACCCTAGGTAGGGGTCATGGGTCATGTCGACCCTAAAAACGGGTCACGGTTGGCCATAGAGAGGGCCGATGGGTTGGGTTGACCCTAAAGAGTGGTCATTGGTTGGGTTGACCCTAAAGAGTCGTGGCCCGGGTTGGGATGACCCTAGAGAAGGATTTTGGCATGGGTTG
Source organism: Somateria mollissima (assembly GCA_951411735.1). Classification (NCBI taxonomy): domain Eukaryota; kingdom Metazoa; phylum Chordata; class Aves; order Anseriformes; family Anatidae; genus Somateria; species Somateria mollissima. The sequence continues at coordinate 24,455 of CATOCB010000412.1, read as the reverse complement.
ATCCCAAAGAGGGATCCCAGGAGGTTGGGTTTGAACCCGGTGAAGGCCGAGTCAGCCTGGCCCCAGTGGGAGACTGGTGGACGGGCCCTGGGGCTGGTTTGGGGTCGGGTTGACCTTAGGAAAGGTTTTTGGGGTGGGGTGGGGTGGGGTTGTCCCACCCCCCTGGGGGTGAAGGTGCCCCGGAGGTGGGTCGCATGGTTGGGGTCCGTGAGGGGGCAGGAGCGGCTCTAGCCCATTCCCACCGCGCATCCGAGGCAACGCCATTACCTGCCTGACTAACCCACTAACTACTCATCCAACCAGCTAACCACCACCCATCCAGCCAGCTAACCAACCACCCTACCGGCTAACCACCCACCCAAACAGTTAAACAACCACCCACCCAACCAGCCAACCACCCACCCAACCAGCCAACCAACCACCCAACCAGCTAACCACCCACCCAACCACCCACCCACCTAACCAGCTAACCACCCACCCAACCACCCACCCACCTAACCAGCTAACCACCCACCCAACCAGCTAGTTAACCAATCATCTAATGACCCACCCGTCCACCCAGTCAGCTAACCAAACACCCACCCAACCAGCTAACCGCTCAGCCAACCAGCTAACTAGTCACTCAACCAGCTAACCAGTCGCCCCTCCAAGCAGCTCAGCAACCAACCAGCTAACCACTGCCCACCCAGCTAATTAACCAGCTGACCAGCCAACTAACCAGCTAACTAACCACTCTCACCCAACCGCCATCCATCCAACCAGCTAACTGACCGCCTAACTAACCCGTTAACCAGCCAGCCAACCAGCTCATCGCCCAGCTGATCAGCTGACCACCCAATTAATCAACCCATTGCTCAGCTAATTGACCCGTCGCGGAGCTAACGAGCCAGCCAATCACCCGACTAACTACCTACCTGCCTCATCACCCACCCAACTAACCAACCAATCCGCTAACGACCCACCCACGTGACTCATCACCTGCCCAACCAACCCACTGCCTACCCAACCTCCCAGCCAATCACCCGCTGACCCAACCGGCCAATCAGCCGCCCTCCCAGCTAACCAACCAATCAGCCAACTGCCCCTCCAAGCACCCGGCCAATCGTGACTCGGCCACCTCCCAGGCGCTCACCCGCCAGCTCGAGCAGCCAATCAGCTGTCAGCGTGCCCCGTCACCCATCCAATGACTGCACGCCCCATCCAACCACCCCGCTAACGACCCCGCCACCCTGCTAATGACCTCATCACCCCGCTAATGACCTCATCACCCCGCTAACGACCCTGCCACCCCGCTAACGACCCAACTACTCCATCAACGTCCCAACCACCCACTGAATGGCCCCATTAATGGCCCAATGACACATTCAACGACCCCATGACCCCATCAATGACCCCACGACCCCATTAACAACCCCACAACCCTATCAACTACCCAACTAGCCCATCAATGACCCCACGACCTCATGAACGACCCCATTACCCCATCAACGACCCCACGACCCCATCAACAACCCCTCGACCTCATCAACGACCCCATTACCCCAGCAACGATCCCATCAATGACCCAATCGACCCCTTAATTACCCAATTGACCCTTTGATGACCCAATCGACCCCTTAATGACCCAATCGACCCCTTCATGACCCAATCGACCCCTTCACGACCCAACTACATCATCAATGACCCCATCAAGACCCAACTACCCCATCAATGACCTAACTACCCCATCAAAGACCCCATCAAAGGCCCTAATACCCCATCAAGACCCAACTACCCCATCAACGACCCCATCAATGACCCAACAACCCCATCAATGACCCAAATACCCCATCAATGGTCCAACCACCCCATCACGACCCAATCACCCCGTCAAGACCCCATCAAGACCCAACGACCCCATCAATGATGCCATCAATGACCCAATCGACCCCTTAATTACCCAAATACCCCACCAAAGACCCAAATACCCCACCAAAGACCCAACTACCCCATCAACAACCCAACTACCCCATCAATGACCCAACGACCCCATCAACGACCCCATCAACGACCCCATCAACAACCCCATCAACAACCCCATCAAGACCCAACGACCCCATCAATGACGCCATCAATGACCCAACGACCCCATCAATGACCCAAACACCCCACCAAAGACCCAAATACCCTATCAAAGCCCCAAATACCCCATCAACGGCCCCATCAAGACCCAATGACCCCATCAATGACCCAACGACCCCCATCGAAGACCCAACGACCCCATCAACGACCCCATCAAGACCCAACAACCCCATCAACGCCCCGACCCCCCTTCAACCACCATCACCGCCCCCCCCAAACACCCATCACCCCCCCCCCCCCCGTGCCCCCCCCCCCCCACCGAGGAACCACCCCGACTTAGATTTCCTGCCCCGCAGGAGCCGCCGCGGTGCCGCCGCGCCCCTGCGCTGCCCCCCTCCAACCCCACGCCGCGGGGAGGGCCGGGGGGGGTGGGGTGTCCCCCTCCTGCCCCCCCCTTACCCCTCCTCAAAGCCCCCCTCCCCCCCCGGGTCCTGAGCTCTGTATCGTCCCCCCCTCGTGGTCTGTGATGTATTTGCTACGAAACCCATGCCACAAACGCACCTGCCTCTGCCTCCTTCCTTCCTCCTCCTCCTCCTCGGGATTTTTGGGGTGGGGGGTGGGGGGGACACACAAATATGGGTTGTTACCGGTGCCCGAAGGGTCCCTATGGCTCCTATACGGTCCCTATAGCTTCTCCCAGCAGCCAGCGAGGCCCTATAGCTCTCCCAGTGTCCCTGCAGCTCCCTATAGCCCCTATAGTTCCCCTATAGCCCCTATAGTTCCCCTAGTGCCCCTATAGCTCCCCTGCCACCCCTATAGCTCCCCTGGTGCCCCTATAGCTCCCCCAGTGCCTCTATAGCTTTCTATAATGCCCAGAAGGCTCCCAGGGTGGCTATGGGGTTTCTATACCCCCCCTGACATTCCTACAGCTTCCTCTTATTCCCAGAGAGGCCCCCTATAGTTCCCATAGGTCCCTAGAGCTGCCATGGGGTCCCTCCAAGCTTGTATAGCCCTTTACAGGATCCTATAGCCCTATACACGACCAAACTAATCTATATGAAGCCATATACCTATATAACAGCTATATATGACCCTGTACAGCTCCCTATAGCCCCATAAAAGACCCCAGAGGTCCACACGGTCTCCTATAGAGCCTATACGTTACCACAGAGCCTGTACAGGGCCCTATAGCCCCATGCTGCCCCCTATAGGCTCAAACATTCTATGGGAGTCCATGTGTTCCCATATGTGTCTCCCTATAGCCCCATACTGTCCCTACAGCCCCTATGGGTCCATAGAGGTCAACGACGGCCCCACAGAGCCCCAAAGCCCCCCCTACAGCCCCTATGGGTCCATAGAGGTCAACGATGGCCCCACAGAGCCCCAAAGCCCCCCTACAGCCCCTATAGGTCCATAGAAGTCAACGACGGCCCCACAGAGCCCCGAAGCCCCCCCTACAGCCCCTATAGATCCATAGAGGTCAACAATGGCCCCACAGAACCCCAAACCCCCCCTATAGCCCCTATGGGTCCATAGAGGTCAACGACGGCCCCACAGAGCCCCATAGCCCCCCCTACAGCCCCTATAGGTCCATAGAGGTCAACGACGGCCCCACAGAGCCCCATAGCCCCCCCTACAGCCCCTATAGATCCATAGAGGTCAACAATGGCCCCACAGAACCCCAAACCCCCCCTATAGCCCCTATGGGTCCATAGAGGTCAACGATGGCCCCACAGAGCCCCAAAGCCCCCCTACAGCCCCTATGGGTCCATAGAGGTCAACGACGGCCCCACAGAGCCCCAAAGCCCCCCTACAGCCCCTATGGGTCCATAGAGGTCAACGATGGCCCCACAGAATCCCAACCCCCCCCTATAGCCCCTATGGGTCCATAGAGATCAACGACGGCCCCACAGAGCCCCAAAGCCCCCCTACAGCCCCTATAGGTCCATAGAGGTCAACGACGGCCCCACAGAACCCCAACCCCCCCTATAGCCCCTATAGGTCCGCGGGGGGCACAAAACCAGGGCGTCGTTTCCTTACAAAGTTTAATGGGGTGCAAGGGGGGGGGGGGGAGGGCGGGGGTCCCGTCGCGCCCCCCCCCCCTTAAGGCTCAGGGAGGTCGTCGGAGAGGAGCATGGGGGAGCCGAGCTGGAGGTCGCGCTGGAGGCTCTCGAGGGCGGCCGGGCTGAGGCGGTGGACCTCCAGCCAATCGGCGAGGAGCGAGGCCGAGAGCGGCGCCGAATCGCCTTGGCTGCGAGGGGACACGGGTCAGCGGGGTCCCCGGGGTGCCCGGGACACGCCCTGGGGGGTCCCTTGGGTGCCAGAGGGGAGAGGGGGGCGGTGGGGAAGGGGGCGTCCCAAGACGTTGGTCAACGGGGTGGAAGAGGGACGCCAAGACTCTTGGGTTCCTCGGTCAACGGGGTTGAGTTGGGACACCAAGACATTTGGGTTTTTTGGACAACGGGGTGGAGAGGGGACACCAGGACATTTGGGTTCCTCATCATCAGGACGTTTGGGTGACCCCACAAAATAATGGGGAACGGGGTGTCCCAAGACATTGGTCAACGGGGTGGAAGAGGGACACCAAGACTCTTGGGTTCCTTGGTCAACGGGGTTGAGTTGGGACACCAAGACCCTTGGGTTTTTTGGACAATGGGGTGGAGGAGGGTCACCAGGACATTTGGGTTCCTCATCATCGGGACATTTGGGGTCACCAGGGAGAGGGAAATAATGGGGAATGGGGTGACCCAACACGTTGGTCAACGGGATGGTCAATGGGATGGAGTAGGGTCACCAGGACGTTTGGGTTCCTTGGTCAACGGGGTGAAGAGGGGACACCAGGACATTTGGGTTCCTCATCATCAGGACGTTTGGGTGACCCCACAAAATAATGGGGAACGGGGTGTCCCAAGACGTTGGTCAACGGGGTGGAAGAGGGACGCCAAGACTCTTGGGTTCCTTGGTCAACGGGGTTGAGTTGGGACACCAAGACCCTTGGGTTTTTTGGACAATGGGGTGGAGGAGGGTCACCAGGACATTTGGGTTCCTCATCATCGGGACATTTGGGGTCACCAGGGAGAGGGAAATAATGGGGAATGGGGTGACCCAACACGTTGGTCAACGGGATGGTCAATGGGATGGAGTAGGGTCACCAGGACGTTTGGGTTCCTTGGTCAACGGGGTGAAGAGGGGACACCAGGACATTTGGGTTCCTCATCATCAGGACGTTTGGGTGACCCCACAAAATAATGGGGAACGGGGTGTCCCAAGACGTTGGTCAACGGGGTGGAAGAGGGACGCCAAGACTCTTGGGTTCCTTGGTCAACGGGGTTGAGTTGGGACACCAAGACCCTTGGGTTTTTTGGACAATGGGGTGGAGGAGGGTCACCAGGACATTTGGGTTCTTCACCATCAGGACGTTTGGGTGACCCCACAAAATAATGGGGAACGGGGTGTCCCAAGACGTTGGTCAACGGGGTGGAAGAGGGACGCCAGGACTCTTGGGTTCCTTGGTCAACGGGGTTGAGTTGGGACACCAAGACCCTTGGGTTTTTTGGACAATGGGGTGGAGGAGGGTCACCAGGACATTTGGGTTCTTCACCATCAGGACCTTTGGGTGACACCACAAAACAACGGGGAATGGGGTGACGTTGGCCAACGGGATGACGTTGACCAAGACGTTGGTCAACGGGGTTGAGTAGGGCCATCAGAACCCTTGGGTTCCTCGTCATTGGGACGTTTGGGTGACACCACAAAACAATGGGGAACGGGGTGTCCCAAGACGTTGGTCAACAGGATGAAGGGTCACCAGGACCCATGGGTCCCCTCCCCACCCAGGACACCCGGGTCCCCTCTCACCTGTCCTTGTTGTCCCCCACCATGTCCAACGATTGGCTCAGGAACTCCTCCAGGTCGAAGCCGACCCCGTAGCCGGCCCCGCTCCCCTTGGGGGTCACCGAGAAGACGGGGGGCAGCAGGTCCTCCACCTTGGTGGGGAGAAGACAACGCTGGGCGCGGGACCCCAACCCAAATTTCTGGGGGGGTCTCCTCACCCAGGTCCCTCACCTGCGACTTGGAGAGCTGTTGGGTGACGGTGGCCACGTCGGGGTCCGCGGGGCCGGGCGCGGGGGGCGGCTCGGACCACACCTCGCCACCCGGCCACGTTTCGGGAGGTCCCCCACAAGGCGGTGGGGGGCACGGGGCCGGGACGGGTCGCGCCGGGGGTCGTGGGGGGGCCCCGTCCCTCATCTTGGTCCACCTCTCGAGGAGGTGGCGGTCGTCGTCGGTGAGGACGAGGCCCCGGAGGCCCTCGCCGCGGCCGCGGGGCTCGCGCCGCTCGCGCTCCCGTTGCTTCTTCTCGCGTTCCTTGGCCCGCTCCTGGCGTCGCCGTCGCTTCTCCTCCCGCTCCCGCTGGCGCTCCGCCGCCGTCACCGGCTTCCGGCCCTCCGGCGCCTCCGGGGCCGCGCACAGCGGTTCTGAAGGGGATCGGAGGGGGTCGTGGGGGTGAAGGAGTCTGGGTATGGGGTGAAAAACCCCACCCGGGACACCGAAATTCAAGGATGTAGGCAATAAAACCCACCTTGGGACCCAAAAACTCAAGGATGGAGCCATCAAAACCGATCTCAGGACCCCAAAGCTCAAGGATGGAGCCCCCAACCCCATCTCAGGACCCCAAAGATCAAGGATGGAGACCCCAACCCCATCCTGAAACCCAAAAACTCAAGGATGAGGCCACCAAACCCATCCTAAAACCCAAAAACTCAAGGATGGAGCCACCAATCCCATCCTGAAACCCCAAAGCTCAAGGATGGAGCCCCCAACCCCATCCTAAAACCCAGAAACTCAAGGATGGAGCCCCCAACCCCATCCCAGGACCCCGAAGTTCAAAGGTGGAGCCCCCAACCCCATCCTGAAACCCAGAAACTCAAGGATGAGGCCACCAATCCCATCCTAAACCCAAAACTCAAGGATTGAGCCACCAAAACCCATCCCAGGACCCCAAAACTCAAGGATGGAGCCCCCAATCCCATCCTAAAACCCAGAACTCAAGGATGGAGCCACCAAAACCCACCCCAGGACCCAGAAACTCAAGGATGGAGCCCCCAAAACCCATCCCATGACCCCGAAGCTCAAGGATGGAGCCACCAAAACCCACCCCAGGACCCAGAAACTCAAGGATGGAGCTCCCAACCCCATCCCAGAACCCAGAAACTCAAGGATGGAGCCCCCAACCCCATCTCAGGACCCCAAAGATCAAGAATGGAGACCCCAACCCCATCCTGAAACCCAGAAACTCAAGGATGAGGCCACCAAACCCATCCTAAAACCCAAAAACTCAAGGATGGAGCCACCAATCCCATCCTGAAACCCCAAAGCTCAAGGATGGAGCCCCCAACCCCATCCTGAAACCCAGAAACTCAAGGATGAGGCCACAAAACCCATCCTAAAACCCAGAAACTCAAGGATTGAGCCACCAAAACCCATCCCAGGACCCCAAAACTCAAGGATGGAGCCCCCAATCCCATCCTAAAACCCAAAACTCAAGGATCGAGCCACCAAAACTGATCTCAGGACCCAAAAACTCAAGGATGGAGCCCCCAAAACCCATCCCATGACCCCGAAGCTCAAGGATGGAGCCACCAAAACCCACCCCAGGACCCAAAAACTCAAGGATGGAGCTCCCAACCCCATCCCAGAACCCAGAAACTCAAGGATGGAGCCACCAATCCCATCCTGAAACCCCAAAGCTCAAGGATGGAGCCCCCAAAACCCATCCCGGGACCCAAAAACTCAAGGATGGAGCCCCCAAAACCCATCCCGGGACCCAAAAACTCAAGGATGGAGCCCCCAACACCCCCCCCAAGCAGCACCCAAGACCCAGAAGTCCCAGCACCCGCCCACGGGCCCCAGGTGCTCCTCACCTTTGCTCTTGTTCCTCATGGCCGACTTGAGCAGGGCGGCCTTGAGGGCGGCCTTGGTGTCATCGGAGATGGCGCCGTCCCGCTTGGGGGGCGTGGGGGCCCCCGGCTCCGCCTTCACCCGGGGAGAGTCCATTGGGCAGTCAGGGGCGGGGGCGGGGCCAGGGCTTGGCATGTCCACGTCGGTGCAGGGCCAGGCCGGGCCAACCCCGGCTGCGGCAGCGTTGGGCACGTTGACGTTGGCGTTGGCCATGTTGGCGTTGGCGTTGACCATGGCGGCGTTGGCGTTGACTATGGCGGCGTTGGCCATGGCGGCGTTGGCCCTGTTGACGCTGCTGTTGGCCATGGTGGCGTTGACGTTGGCCAAGTTGACGTTGGCCATGGCGGCGTTGGCCACGCCGACGCCGGCGTTGCCCATGTTGACGTTGGCCATGCCAACGTTGGTCATCCCGACGCCGGCGTTGGCCACGTTGACGCTGGCCATGTTGACGTTGGCCACCGCGTTGACGCCGACGTTGGCCGCGTTGTTGACGCCACCCATGGGGACGTTGACGTTGGCCACGGCGCTGTCAGCCGCGCCGCCGGCCGCGTTTTCGGCCGGAGCGAAGGCGATTTGCCGCCGGATGCCGTCGCGGCGCTCGTGGAAATCGGCGATTTCGGCCACGATGGCCGCCTTGATCTCCTCCTTGGTCAACACCCGGCGGTCAAAGGCGAAGTCGAAGGCGGGGACGCACTCGGGCTCGTCCTCGGGGTCGTGATATTTGGCCAAAAAGGGGTGCCGCAACGCCTCGGCCACCCCCACCCGCTCCCGGGGGTCGAAGCGCAGCATCCTCCCCAACAGCGCCAAGGCCGCCGGCTCGGCGTCGCCGAAGAGGCTCTCCCACGGCACCGCCGGGCGCGGGGGCAAGCTCTGCACGTAGGCCCTCACCCGCTCGGCGCCGATGGCGGCCATGACGGCGGCCGGCGGCGTCCCCAGCACGGCCATGATGAGCTGGAGCTGGTGGACGTAGTTCCTACCGGGGAAAAGTTGCCGCCGGCCCAACATTTCGGCGAAGATGCAACCCACCGACCACATGTCGATGGCGCGGGTGTAGCGGTGCAAGGAGAGGAGGAGCTCCGGCGCCCGGTACCAACGCGTGGCGACGTATTCGGTGAGGAAGGCCTTGGCGTGGCGCGGGTCGGCGCCGAGGCCGCGGGCCATGCCGAAATCGCCGATTTTCAGCTCGCAGTTCTCGTTGACCAAGAGGTTGCTGGGCTTGAGGTCGCGGTGGAGGACGTTGGCCGAGTGGATGTACTTGAGGCCCCGCAGGAGCTGGTAGAGGAAGTAGCGGACGTGCTCCAGGGTCAGCGGTTGGGAGGAGTGGATGATTTGGTGGAGGTCGCTCTCCATCAGGTCCAGGACCACGTAGCTGCCGGGAGAAAGAGGGAGCCGGGGCGGCCGGGAGGGGTTGGGGAGGTCCCCATGGGTGCCACCACCACCCTAGGGACCTGGTGGGCTCCATCCCACGTTGCTGAGACCCTCCCAAGACCCAAAAAGGGGTTGGGGATGTCCCCATGGGTGCCACCATCACCCTACGGACCCGCCAAGAAGACCCAGGAGGTGGTGGGGACGTCCCCATGGGTGCCACCACCACCCTAGGGACCCAAGGGACCAGGTGGGCTCCATCCCATGGGTGCTGAGACCCTTCAAGAAGACCCAAAAAGGGTTTGGGGACGTCCCCATGGGTGCCACCATCACCCTACGGACCCGCCAAGAAGACCCGGGAGGTGGTGGGGACGTCCCCATGGGTGCCACCACCCCCCTAGGGACCTGGTTGACCAGGTGGGCTCCATCCCATGGGTGCTGAGACCCTCCAAGAAGACCCAAAAAGGGGTTGGGGATGTCCCCATGGGTGCCACCACCACCCTAGGCACCCAAGGGACCAGGTGGGCTCCATCCCATGGGTGCTGAGACCCTTCAAGAAGACCCAAAAAGGGGTTGGGGACGTCCCCATGGGTGCCACCTCCGCCCTACAGACCCGGGTGACCAGGAGGCGTTGGGGACGCCCCCGTGGGTGCCACCACCACCCAAGGGACCCCCGGGGGACACCCACACGGAGCGGAACTCGCCGTAGGGGACGGTGGGCTTGAGGATGTCCTTGATGCCGATGATGTTGTCGTGCTTGAAGTGCTTGAGGATCTTCAGCTCCCGCAGCGTCCGCTTGGCGTTGGTCACCACGTCGAAGGCGTTGGGGATCTTCTTGATGGCCACCTGCTGGCCTGCCACCCACCGGGACCCGGGGCTCGTCACCCGCCCCCCGGGTGGGGGGGGGGACCGAGGGGACCGAGGTGTCCCCCGTGTCCCACCCCGTGTGGAGCTGGTCCGTGTTTTTCACCCAAGGGGCGCCAAAAATGGAGGGGACCCAACATTTTGGTGGCCAGGAGCCACCGGGCAACGGGACCGAGGTGCCACCACCCCATGGGACATGGGCGTCCAGGGGCCACCACCCAAGGGACCCGGGTGTCCAGGGGCCACCCCCCAAGGGGACCTGGGTGCCCCCACCCAAGAGACCCAAGAACCACCACCCAAGGGACCCCATTGGCCAAGAGCCACCACCCAAGGGGTCTTGGGTGTCCAGGTGCCACCACCCAAGGGACCCAAGGACCATCACCCAAGGGACCCCATTGGCCAAGAGCCAGCACCCAATGGGATGAAGTTTACCAAGAGCCACCACCCAAGGGACCCCATTGGCCAAGAGCCACCACCCAAGGGACCCCAATGGCCAAGAGCCACCACCCAAGGGACCCCATTGGCCAAGAGCCAGCACCCAATGGGATCAAGATGACCAAGAGCCACCACCCAACGGGATGAAGGTGTCCAAGAGCCACCACCCAAGGGACCCAAGACCCATCACCCAAGGGACCCCAATGACCAAGAGCCACCACCCAAGGGGACCTGGGGGCCACCACCCAAGGGACCCAAGACCCATCACCCAAGGGACCCCAATGACCAACAGCCACCACCCAACGGGATGAAGGTGACCAAGAGCCACCACCCAAGAGGACCAAGGTGTCCAAGAGCCACCACCCAAGGGAACCTGGGCGCCCAGGGGCCACCGCCCAAGGGGACCAAGGTGCCACCACCCAAGAGACCCAAGAACCATCACCCAAGGGACCCCAATGTCCAAGAGCCACCACCCAACGGGATGAAGGTGACCAAGAGCCACCAAGTGCCACCACCCAAGGGACCCAAGACCCATCACCCAAGGGACACCATTGTCCAAGAGCCACCACCCAACGGGATGAAGGTGACCAAGAGCCACCACCCAAGGGACCCGGGTGTCCAGGGGCCACCGCCCAAGGGGACCTGGGTGCCCCCACCCAAGAGACCCAAGAACCACCACCCAAGGGACCCCATTGGCCAAGAGCCACCACCCAAGGGGTCTTGGGTGTCCAGGTGCCACCACCCAAGGGACCCAAGAACCACCACCCAAGGGACCCCATTGGCCAAGAGCCACCACCCAAGGGGTCTTGGGTGTCCAGGTGCCACCACCCAAGGGACCCAAGGACCATCACCCAAGGGACCCCATTGGCCAAGAGCCACCACCCAAGGGACCCCAATGGCCAAGAGCCACCACCCAAGGGACCCCATTGGCCAAGAGCCAGCACCCAATGGGATCAAGATGACCAAGAGCCACCACCCAACGGGATGAAGGTGACCAAGAGCCACCACCCAACAGGACCAAGGTGTCCAAGAGCCACCACCCAATGGGTCTTGGGTGTCCAGGTGCCACCACCCAACGGGACCCAAGACCCATCACCCAAGGGACCCCAATGTCCAAGAGCCACCACCCAAAGGGATGAAGTCGACCAAGAGCCACCACCCAAGGGGACCAAGGTGCCACCACCCAAGGGACCCAAGACCCATCACCCAAGGGACCCCAATGACCAAGAGCCACCACCCAAGGGGACCTGGGGGCCACCACCCAAGGGACCCAAGACCCATCACCCAAGGGACCCCAATGTCCAAGAGCCACCACCCAACGGGATGAAGGTGACCAAGAGCCACCACCCAAGGGACCCGGGTGTCCCAGTGCCACCCCCCACGGTGCCCCCCCCGTCCTCACCGGTGTCCCGTCGCCGGGCGGAGCTGACGACGCCGTAGGCGCCGGTGCCGATGGTCTCGATGACCTCGTACTCGTCCCCCACCTCGAAGGTGACGTCGAGGGCCCGGGCCTTCAGCAGGGCCAGGGGACCCCCCCCGGCTCCTTGTCCCCTGCCGGGGGGGGTCCCGGCGCCCCCCGGCCTCGGCCTCCGTCTCCGCCATGGCGCCTGCGTCACGTCATCGGGTCCCCGGGTGTCCCCGCGGGCACGGCGGGCCCCGTCCCCAAGCCCCTGGGGACCCCGGGGTGGGGGGACACACAAAGGGGTTGGTTTTTTGGGGGGGGAGGGAGGGGGTCCAGGTGATGGGGAGGGGACCCATGGGATTTGGAGGGGACCCGAGGGACTTGGGGACACCCAAGGGACCCAGGAAGGAGCCAAGGGACATGGAGGGGACCCAGGGGACTTGGGGACACCCCAAGGGACTCCAAAAGGACCCAAGGGACCCCAGGGGACCCAAAGGTCTTGGGGACACCCCAAGGGACCCCAGGGAGACCCAGGGTCTTGGGGACACCCACGGGACCCAAGAAGGACCCAAGGGACATGGAGGGGACCCAAGGGACTTGGGGACACCCAAGAAGGACCCAAGGGACCCCAGGGGGACCCAAGGGACCTGGAGGGGACCCAGGGTTTTGGGGACACCCCCGGGGACCCCTGAGGGACCCAAGTGATGGGGAGGGGACCCAGGGCCTTGGGGACACCCAGGGTCTTGGGGACACCCAAGGGACCCAAGAAGGACTCAAGGGACCCGGAGGGGACCCAAGGGACCTGGAGGGGACCCAAGTGGTGGGGGGAGACCCAGGGTCTTGGGGACACCCAAGGGACCCCAGGGGGACCCAAGGGACCTGGAGGGGACCCGAGGGACCTGGAGGGGACCCAAGTGGTGGGGAGGGGACCCAGGGTTTTGGGGACACCCAAGGGACCCCTGAGGGACCCAAGTGATGGGGAGGGGACCCAGGGTCTTGGGGACACCCAAGGGACCCCAGAGGGACCCAAGGGACCCAGAGAGCACCCAAGGGACCTGGAGGGACCCCAGGGCCTTGGGGCCACCCAGGGGCCACCCAAGGGACCCCAGAGGCCCCCAGATAACCCCCCCCCCCCCCCCCCAAAAAGGGAGCCCACCCACCACACCAAGAACCCCCCCCCCCACCCTCAGGGGCACCCCCACGTGACACAGGGGACCCCCACGTGACAGCACGGCCCCCACGTGACGCGAGGGGACCCTCACGTGACCGAGGGGGGGGGGTCCCAAACCCTCCCCCCCCCCCCCCCAAAACAAGGAGCAGGGCCCAGCTCCCTCCCCCGCCCCCCCCCCCGTGCTCCCCGCGGTCGCCATGGAGACGGCGCCGGGGCCGGTTGCTAGGGCGACGGTTGCCATGGCAACGGGGGGGGGGACAACAACAACAACCCCCGGGGGCCGCTCTCACCTCCCCCCCCCCCGGCGCCGCCGCCGCTCCCGCCGCTCCCCGCGGTGCCCGGATGTGGCGCCGGCCGGCCAATCAGCGGCGCCGGCGCGGGCCACGCCCACTCCGGCCGGCGGCGGCCAATCGGCGCCGCGCTGGCTCGCCCTGTTGCTAGGGGGAGGCGGCGTTGCTAGGGAAGGGGCGTTGCTAGGGGGGAGGGCGTTGCTAAGGGGCGGGGCGAGCCGTTGCTAGGGGGCGGGCGTTGCTAAGGGGCGGGACCAGCCGTTGCTAGGGGCGGGCGTTGCCATGGTGAAGCCGTCACTCAAAGCCCCCCCCGTTGCTATGCGGAAGGGCCGCGCGTTGCTAGGGGGAGGAAAAGGGGGCGTGGCTTGCTCCCGGGGGGCGTGGCCACCCCTTGCGCATGCGCGGGGCCCCTCCCACCCCCCTCCGGCCCCTCTTTGTGGGGGGGGGGGGGGGGGAGGGCGGCATTTTGGGGGGAAACCCGGGCTTTTGGGGGGCGGGGGGGGGGACGGGAAGTGACGTCAGCGCTGGGCGGGGCCTCAGCACCGGATCCAGCCCCCCCCCCCGGGTCCATCTCGCTCGGCAGCGACGCTTGGGGGGCGCCCCCCCCCCCCAAAATCCCCCCCCCCCCGTAGGCCCCGAGCCTTGGGGACCCCCCCCCAGGACCCCCCCGACCCCCCCCCAGTGCTTGGGGACCCCCCCCCCAGGACCCCCCCGACCCCCCCCCAGTGCTTGGGGACCCCCCCTTAATCCCCCTGACCCCCCCCAGGACCCCCCCAAACCCCTAGGACCCCCCCAGACCCCCCCCCAAGGACTTGGGGACCCCCCCCCAGCATTTGGGGACCCCCCAAACCCCCTCCAGGATCCCCCCAAAATCCCCCCCAACCCCCCCAAAATTTTGGGACCCCCCCCCAGGATTTGGGGACCCCCCCCAGAAGCCCCCAGGATCCCCCCAAAACCCCCAAGACCCCCCCCCAAAATCCCCCCAACCCCCCCCAAAATTTAGGGACCCCCCCAAGGACTTGGGGACCCCTCCAGGATTTTGGGACCCCCCCCAAAAAAAACTCGGGACCCCCCCCAAAACTTGCCTCCCCCCCCCCCCCATTGACCCCCCTCTCTCCTTTGCAGCCCCCCCCTCGAGGACGATGCAGGCCAGCACCGGCCCCGCGGGTAAGGGGGGGGGGGGGAGGCATATTTTGGGGTATTTTGGGGTGTTTCGGACCTTTTTGGGGTCCCCAAATCCCCCCCCCCAATTAAATTTGTGTCCCCCCCCCCCCCCAGGCTGCCCCATGGACACCCCAAGTGGGGCGCCCGGAGCCGCTGAAGACGCCCCCAAGGAGCCGCCAGCAGGTGAGACCCCCCCCCCCAAAATTTTGGGGTGGGGTGGCCCCAAAACACCCCCAGAGCCCCCCCAGGGGACCCCCATTTGTGGGACACCCCAAAATATCCCGGGGGGGGGAAAATGGAGGGATTCGGGGGGGGGTCGGGACCCTATAGGATGCCTTGGGATGGGGTTGAGGGGTGGATTGAGGATTTTAGGACCTCCTTGGCCAACGTTTTGGGGTTAAAAGTTGGGTTTCGGGCACCCAAGACCCTATAGGACATTTTGGGATTGTTTCAAAGGATGGATCAAGGCATTTAGGATCTTCTTGGTCAACGTTTTTGGGTTAAAAGTTGGGATCCGGGCCCCCAAGACCCCGTAGAACATCTTGGGATGGGTCTAAAGTCTAGAACGGGGCATTTAGGATCCTCTTGGCCACCATTTATGGGTTAGAAGTTGGGTTCTAGGCTCTCAACACCCTATAGAACATCTTGGGATGGGTTCAAAGGATGGATCGAGGTGTCTAGGACCTTCTTGGCCAACATTTATGGGATTGAAGTTGGGTTCCAGGCCCCCAAGACCCTATAGGACACCTTGGGACGGATTTTAAGGATAAGTTGACGCATTTAGGATCCTCTTGGCCAACATTTATGGGTTAGAAGTTGGGTTCTAGGCCCCCAAGACCCCGTAGAACATCTTGGGATGGGTTTAAAGTCTAGAACGGGGCATTTAGGATCTTCTTGGCCACCATTTATGGGTTAGAAGTTGGGATCCAGGCCCGCAAGACCCTATAGAACATCTTGGGATGGATTTGAAGGATAAATTGACGCATTTAGGATCCTCTGGGCCACCATTTTGGGGTTAAAACTTGGTATCCAGTCCCCCAAGACCCTATAGAACATCTTGGGATGGGTTCAAAGGACGGATTGAAGAGTTTAGGATCCATTTGGCCAACATTTATGGGATTGAAGTTGGGTTCCAGGCCCCCAAGACCCTATAGGACACCTTGGGACGGATTTTAAGGATAAGTTGACGCATTTAGGATCCTCTTGGCCAACATTTATGGGTTAAAAGTTGGGTTCCAAGCTCCCAAGACCCTATAGGACACCTTGGGATGGATTTGAAGCATGGATCAAAGAGTTTAGGAGCTTCTTGGCCAACATTTTTGGGATTGAAGTTGGGATCCAGGCCCCCAAGACCCTATAGAACATCTTGGGATGGGTTTAAAGTCTAGAACGGGGCATTTAGGATCTTCTTGGCCAACATTTATGGGTTAGAAGTTGGGTTCCAGGCCCCCAAGACCCTATAGGACACCTTGGGACGGATTTTAAGGATAAGTTGACGCATTTAGGATCCTCTTGGCCAACATTTATGGGTTAGAAGTTGGGTTCTAGGCTCCCAAGACCCTATAGAACATCTTGGGATGGGTTCAAAGGACGGATTGAAGAGTTTAGGATCCATTTGGCCAACATTTATGGGATTGAAGTTGGGTTCCAGGCCCCCAAGACCCTATAGGACACCTTGGGATGGGTTTGAAGGATAAATTGATGCATTTAGGATCCTCTTGGCCAACATTTATGGGATTCAAGTTGGGTTCTAGGCTCCCAAGACCCTATAGAACATCTTGGGATGGGTTCAAAGGACGGATTGAAGAGTTTAGGATCCATTTGGCCAACATTTATGGGATTGAAGTTGGGTTCCAGGCACCCAAGACCCTATAGGACACCTTGGGACGGATTTTAAGGATAAGTTGACGCATTTAGGATCCTCTTGGCCAACATTTATGGGTTAAAAGTTGGGTTCCAAGCTCCCAAGACCCTATAGGACACCTTGGGATGGATTTGAAGCATGGGTCAAAGAGTTTAGGAGCTTCTTGGCCAACATTTATGGGACTGAAGTTGGGTTCCATGCCCCCAAGACCCTATAGAACATCTTGAGATGGGTTTAAAGTCTAGAATGGGGCATTTAGGATCCTCTTGGCCACCATTTATGGGTTAGAAGTTGGGATCCAGGCCCGCAAGACCCTATAGAACATCTTGGGATGGATTTGAAGGATAAATTGACGCATTTAGGATCCTCTGGGCCACCATTTTGGGGTTAAAACTTGGTATCCAGTCCCCCAAGACCCTATAGAACATCTTGGGATGGGTTCAAAGGACGGATCAAAGAGTTTAGGATCCATTTGGCCAACATTTATGGGTTAGAAGTTGGGATCCAGGCCCCCAAGACCCTATAGGACACCTTGGGACGGATTTTAAGGATAAGTTGACGCATTTAGGATCCTCTTGGCCAACATTTATGGGTTAAAAGTTGGGTTCTAGGCTCTCAACACCCTGTAGAACATCTTGGGATGGGTTCAAAGGACGGATCAAGGTGTCTAGGACCTTCTTGGCCAACATTTTTGGGATTGAAGTTGGGATCCAGGCCCCCAAGACCCTATAGAACATCTTGGGATGGGTTTAAAGTCTAGAACGGGGCATTTAGGATCTTCTTGGCCAACATTTATGGGTTAGAAGTTGGGATCCAGGCCCGCAAGACCCTATAGAACATCTTGGGATGGATTTTAAGGATAAGTTGACGCATTTAGGATCCTCTTGGCCAACATTTATGGGTTAAAAGTTGGGTTCTAGGCTCCCAAGACCCCGTAGAACATCTTGGGATGGGTTTGAAGGACGGATTGAAGAGTTTAGGATTGTCTTGGCCACCATTTTGGGGTTAAAACTTGGGATCCAGTCCCCCAAGACCCTATAGGACACCTTGGGATGGGTTTGAAGGATAGATCGAAGAGTTTCGGATCCTTTTGGCCACCATTTATGGGTTAAGACTTGGGATCCAGTCCCCCAAATCCCTCTGGGACACCTTGGGTTGGTTTAGGGGCGCTCCCCACCCCGTTACCCTCCCCGCTGACCCGTCCCCGCCCGCCCCCACAGCCGGCGCGTCCGGCGGCCGCCCCTACATCTGCAGCGAGTGCGGCAAAGCCTTCGGCCAGTGGTCCAAGCTGGAACGGCACCGGCGGAGCCACACGGGCGAGCGCCCCAACGCCTGCGGCGAGTGCGGCAAGCGCTTCGCCCAACGCTCCCACCTGGCCCAGCACCTCCGCACCCACACCGGCGAGCGGCCCTACAAGTGCGGCGACTGCGGCAAGGCCTTCGGCTGGAGCTCCAACCTGGCCCAGCACCGCCGCACCCACACCGGCGAGCGCCCCTACGCCTGCGGCGAGTGCGGCAAGGCCTTCAGCCAGAGCACCAACCTGGTCAAGCACCAGCGCGCCCACGCCGGCGAGCGGCCCTACGCCTGCGGCCAGTGCCGCAAGGCCTTCTACCGCAGCTCCGACCTCCTCCAGCACCAGGCCAGCCACTCGGGCGAGCGGCCCTACCGCTGCGGCCAGTGCGGCAAGGCCTTCGCCCAGCGCGCCAACCTGCTGAAGCACGGCAAGACCCACGGCGGCGAGAAGCCCTTCCGCTGCGGCGAGTGCGGCAAGGGCTTCGTGCAGAGCTCGGAGCTCATCCAGCACCAGCGCAGCCACAGCGGCGAGAAGCCCTTCGCCTGCGGCGAGTGCGGCAAGCGCTTCGGCCACGGGGCCACCTTGGCCAAGCACCGGCGCCTCCACTTGGGCTTGCAGCCCCACCGCTGCGGCGAGTGCGGCCGGGCCTTCGGGCTGCGCTCGGCGCTGGCCCGGCACCAGCGGGCTCACGGCGAGGAGCGGCCCTTCGCCTGCGCCGAGTGCGGCCAAGCCTTCGCCCTGCGCTCCAACCTGGCCCTCCACCGGCGCACCCACGCCGGCGAGCGGCCCTACCGCTGCGGCGAGTGCGGCAAGGCCTTCGGCATGAGCTCCACCCTGGTGCGGCACCAGCGCATCCACACCGGCGAGAAGCCCTACGGCTGCGGCGAGTGCGGCCGGGCCTTCGTGCGCAGCGCCCACCTGGAGCAGCACCGGCGCACCCACACCGGCGAGCGGCCCTACGGCTGCGCCCGCTGCGGCCGGCGCTTCAGCCAGAGCTCCAACCTCATCACCCACGAGCGGGTGCATCTGGAGGAGGCGCACGGCGCCGCGGTGGCGGCGGCGGCGGCGGCGGCGGCGGCGCGGGTGGGTGCGGTGGAGGGCGAGGGGGAGGGGTTGGGTGTGGAGGGGGTGGGGGAGGGCGCGAGGATTGAGAGGCTTGGGGGGCAGCAAGGGGTGGGGGTGGTGGAGGAGCACCCAAGGGTGAAGGCTGTTGGGGCGCGTCAAGGTTTGGAGGCTTTGGGGGGAGCACCCAAGGGTGAAGACTCTTGGGGTTCCTCAAGGTTTGGAGGAGCACCCAAGGGTGAAGACTTTTGGGGTGCACCAAGGACAAGAGACGATGGAGGAGCACCCAAGGGTGCAGACTCTTGGGGTTCCTCAAGATTTGGAGGAGCACCCAAGGGGGAAGACTTTTGGGGTGCACCAAGGACAAGAGATGATGGAGGAGCACCCAAGGGTGAAGACTCCTGGGGTGCGTCAAGGTTTGGAGACCTTGGGGGAGCACCCAAAGACCAAGAGTCTTGGGTTGCGTCAAGGTTTGGAGATGACGGAGGAGCACCCAAGGGTGCAGACTCTTGGGGTGCGTCAAGATTTGGAGGAGCACCCAAGGGTGAAGACTCTTGGGGTTCCTCAAGGTTTGGAGATGTTGGAAGAGCACCCAAAGAATGAGAGACTTGGGGTGCACCAAGGACAAGAGATGATGGAAGAGCACCCAAGGGTGAAGACTCTTGGGGTACATCAAGGTTTGGAGACCTTGGGAGAGCACCCAAAAAATGAGGGACTTGGGGTGCATCAAGAACTGGAAATGTTGGGGGAGCACCCAAGGGTGAAGACTTTTGGGGGTCACCAAGATCTGGATACGATGGAGGAGCACCCAAGGGTGAAGACTCTTGGGCTTCCTCAAGATTTGGAGGAGCACCCAAGGGTGAAGACTTTTGGGGTGCACCAAGGACAAGAGATGATGGAGGAGCACCCAAGGGTGCAGACTCTTGGGGTGCGTCAAGATTTGGAGTCTCTGGAGGAGCACCCAAGGGTGCAGACTCTTGGGGTTCCTCAAGATTTGGAGGAGCACCCAAGGGTGAAGACTTTTGGGGTGCATCAAGGACAAGAGATGACGGAGGAGCACCCAAGGGTGAAGACTCCTGGGGGTCACCAAGATCTGGAGGTGCTGGAGGAGCACCCAAGGGTGCAGCCTCTTGGGGTGCGTCCAGGTTTGGAGGAGCACCCAAGGGTGCAGACTTTTGGGGGTCACCAAGATCTGGAGCAGTTTGGGGAGCACCCAAGGGTGCAGGTCCTTGGGGTGCCACCAGCTCTGGAGACCTCGGAGGAGCACCCAAAGGTGCCCCCCGAATGATGCCGGGGGGCGGAGCCTCGCCCCGGCGCCTCCTGATTGGTCGGGGTCAGCGCCCCTGTGATGCCATTGGTTGAGAGGGGTGGGTGGGAGGGGCGGGGATTGGGTGGGGGCGGATGGAGGGACGGGATTGGCTGAGGGTAAGGGAAGCGTGGCACGGGATTGGCTCAGGGTGGTGCTGAGACGGGATTGGTTGAGAGCAGGGGGCGGGGCTTGAAGGGGATTGGTTAGAATGGGGCAGGCTGGCACGGGATTGGGCGGTCGTTGGGGGGGGGGGGGGGGGGGCGTGGGGAGGGGATACTGGCACGGGATTGGCTGAGAGGGGGGTGACGTCACGTGGCCCAGATCCTGCGCGGCGATTGGTCGCGCCGCAGGCGTGGCTCCGCAGCCATTGGCTGGGAGGCGTTGGGGGGCGGGGCTTCAATAAAGACGGTGAGAGCCCAGAGTGGAGAGTGGCTGCGGGGACACCGCGGGGGTGGCACCGGGACACGGGGGGACCTCGGGGTGGTGGCACCTTGGTCACCTGGGGTGGTGACACCAGGACACGTGGGGACCTCGGGGTGGTGGCATCTTGGTCACCTGGGGGTGGTGGCACCAGGACACGTGGGGACCCAAGGGTGGTGGCACCTTGGTCACTTGGGTCCCTTGGGTGGTCCCTTGGGGTGGTGGCACCTTGGTCACCAGGGGGTGGTGACACCAGGACACGTGGGGACCTCGGGGTGGTGGCACCTTGGTCACTTGGGGTCCTTGGGGTGGTGACACAGGACCCTTGGGTCCCTTGGGTGGTCCCTTGGGGTGGTGGCACCAGGACACGTGGGGACCCAAGGGTGGTGGCATCTTGGTCACTTGGGGTCCTTGGGGTGGTGACACCAGGACCCTTGGGTCCCCTTGGGGTGTCCCCAGGGGTGGTGGCACCTCGGTCACGTGGTCCCCATGGGCTCTGTCCCCTCCCCCCCCCCCCCCCGATGTCCCCAAGGCGCTGCCCCTCCCCCTCCCCTCCCCCCCCCATTGAGGAGGCTCCGTTGCCGCTCGGCCCCTTTATTTCCAACAACCCCCGAGGGGGGGGCGTGGCCTCGGCAAGCCCCGCCCCCAACCCCACCCCCCCCACCACACCCAAATAAGGAAGGGCTCGGGAGGCCCCGCCCCTCCTGGGGACCTCAGGGGCGGGGCTTTGAGGAGCGGCCCCGCCCCCCTCTGGGAGCCTCGGTGTCGTAATCAGGGGGCGGGGGCCTGGCTGGGGCTCCGCCCCCCCGGCGGCGGGGGGCGTGGCCTGCGGGGAGGGGGCGGGGCCGTGACGTCGCTGGTGCTTGCGGAGCCCCGCCCGCGCCACGAAGCGTTTGGGGCAGAGCGGGCAGCCGAAGGGGCGGGGCTCCGGGGGGGCGGGGCCTGCGGGACACGCCCCCGGGGCGGCCATGTTGGGTGTGGCGGTGAGGAGGGGGGCGGCCATGTTGGGTGTGGCCGCGATGGGGGCGGCCATGTTGGGCGTGGGCGTGGTGGGAGCGGCCATGTTGGGGCGTGGCCATGTTCATGGCGGCCATATTGGGCGTGGCCATGTTGGGCGTGGCAGGGGCAGCCATGCTGGGCGTGGCCATATTAGTGGCGGCCATATTGGGTGTGGCCAAGTTGGAGGCGGCCATGTTGGGCATGGCCATGTTGGGCCGTGGGCGTGTTGGGGAGCGAGCCCATATTGGGTGTGGCCATGTTGGGGATGGCCATATTGGGTGTGGCCATATTGGAGGCAGCCATGTTGGGTGTGGCCATGCTGGGCGTGGCCATGTTAGGAGCGGCCATATTGGGGCGTGGCCATGTTAGTGGTGGCCATGTTGGGTGTGGCCATGCTGGGCGTGGCCATGTTGGAGGCGGCCATGTTGGGTGTGGCCACAATGGGGGCAGCCATATTGGCTCCTCCCATTGGGGGCGGCCATCTTGGGGGCCCGCCCCCGAGGACGGCCATGTTGGGGCCTCCCATGGGGGGCGGCCATGTTGGGTGTGGCCACGCTGGGTGTGGCCATATTGGGGCGTGGCCACGCTGGGGGCGGCCATATTGGGAGCGCCAAAGGCGGCGGCCATGTTGAGGCCCCCGCAGTCCATAGGTCCCCCGGCGGCGCGGCGGCGGCCATGTTGTGCTCGGAGGCGGCGGCCATGATGGCTCCCGGCGCGGTGGCCATGTTGTGGGCAAGTCCGGCGGCCATGTTGACCCCGAGTCCGGTGGCCATGTTGGGACCGAGTCCGGCGGCCATGTCGTGGCCAACGGCGGCCATATTGTGGCCCGGCGGCGCCCCCATATCGTGCCCAACACCGGCGGCCACATCGTGGCCCACGGTGGCCATATTGTGGTTCGATGGAGTCCCCATATTGTGGCCAACACCGGCGGCCATGTCCGTGGCCAACGGCGGCCATATTGTGGCCCGGCGGCGCCCCGATATTGTGTCCGACACCGCCGGCCACGCTCCGTCCCGCTCCGGCCACCTCATTGCTGGCCAAACCTTGCCCCGTGGTAGCCCCCGAGCCCCCCCGGCGCCCCTCCTCGCCCCCCTCCCCTCTTCCCGTGGCGTCCTCTCGTGCTTGCGCAGCCCCGAGGCGCCGCCGAAGCCCTTCCCGCAGCGCCCGCAGGCGTAGGGCCGCTCACCCGAGTGCGTCCTGCGGTGCTTGCCCAGCGCCGCCCGCTCGCCGAACCCCTTCCCGCACTCGCCGCAGCGCCAGGGCCGCTCCCCGCTGTGGGTCAGCCGGTGCCTCTTGAGGTCCCAGGAGGCCACGAAGCTCTTGCCGCACTCGCCGCAGCGCCAGGGCCGCTCGCCGGTGTGGGGTGCGCCGGTGGACGGCCAGGTCGGCGGGTTGCCGGAAGGCTTTGCCGCACTCGCCGCAGCCGTAGGGCTTGACCCCTTGGTGAGCCCGCTGGTGCCGCCGGTAGCTGGAGGGGTCGGCGAAGGTGCGGCCGCACTGGGGGCAGAGGAAGGGGCGCTCGCCGGTGTGGACGCGCTGGTGGCTCTGGTAGGAGGAGAGCTGGGTGAAGGCTTTGCCGCAGGTGCCGCAGGCGTAGGGCTTGCGGGGGGCGTGGATGCGCTGGTGGCAGGGCGAGGGAGGACGAGCGGCCGAAGCTCTTGCCGCACTCGGCGCAGAGGAAGGGGCGCTCGCCCGTGTGGCTGCGCTGGTGGTTGCGGAGGTCCTTGCGCTCGGCGTAGGCTTTGGGGCAGGCGGCGCAGCGGTGGGGGCGGAGGCCGGCGTGGCCCCGCCGGTGTTTGCGGTAAACCGAAGGGTCGGCGAAGGATTTGGGGCAATCCGGGCAGGAAAAGGGGCGTTCGCCGGTGTGGGCTCGCTGGTGGATGGTCAGCTTGGAGAGGGTGCCGTAGGATTTGGGGCAGGCGGCGCAGGGGAATGGGGGAGAGGGGCGAGGGCAGGAGGAGCACGGCGTGGTGGTGGCGGGAGGGTGGGGCGGCATCGCCGGGGGGGTTGGTGGCATCTACAAGGGGTTTGGTGGCATCTTCAAGGGGTTGGTGGCGTCTTCGGGGGGTTTGGTGGCATCTTCGGGGGTTTGGTGGCGTCTCCAAGGGTTTGGTGGCGTCTCTCAAGGAGTTTGGTGACATCTCCAAGGGGTTTGGTGACATCTTCAGGGGGGTTTGGTGACATCCCCAAGGGGCTTGGTGACGTCTTCAGGGGGTTTGGTGGCATCTCCAAGGGGGTTGGTGACATCTCCAGGGGTTTTGGTGACACCTCTGGGGGTTTTTGGTGACATCTCTTGGGGTCTTGGTGACACCTCTGGGGGTCTTGGTGACATCTCTTGGGGTCTTGGTGACATCTCTGCGGGTTTTGGTGACATCTCTTGGGGTCTTGGTGACATCTCTGGTGGTTTTGGTGCTATTTCTGGGGGTTTTGGTGGCATCTCCGGGGGTTTCGGGTGCGTGCGGCGTGGTTTTGGAGGCGGCCATCGCGGGTGGTGGCACCACGGGACCTGGTGGTGGCCACCTCTGGTGGTGGTGGTGGCACCTCTGGTCATCGTGGGTGGCATCTCCGGACACTTTGGTGGCACCTCTGGACCTGGTGGTGGCGCACCTCTGGAGGTGGTGGTGGCACCCGTGGGGACGCGGGGTGGTGGCACCTCCAGGTGCTTCGGGGACATCCACGGGGGTGGTGTCACCTCCGGAGGTGGCGGTGGTGGCATCTGGGGACACTTGGGACGCCGCGGTGGCACCTCGGGCCCTGGTGGCGGTGGTGGTGGCCCCGCGGGCCCTGGTGGTGGCCC
>CATOCB010000411.1:0-68126 GCA_951411735.1 Somateria mollissima | reverse complement strand
GCACGGCGCACACGAGAGTTCCGCTCGCCCCCCCAGGAGCAGGTGCCCCCCCCCGGCCTGGGGACGTGAACGGGAGATGGGGAATGGGGACGGGGATGGGGAATGGTGGCACGGGTGGGGACGCGCACGGGAAATGGGGACATGGATGGGGACACCTGTGGGGACATGGATGGGAAATGGGGACATGCACAAGAAATGGGGACAGGCACAAGGACAAATGTGGGGACACTCACGAGAAATGAGGATGTGAACAGAGACGTGCACAAGGACGGGGATGGGGACACCCGTGGGGACGGGGATGGGGACACCCATGGGGACACATATGGGAAATAAGGATGGGGATGAAGACACCCACAGGGACATGGAGGGGAAATAGGGGTGTGGACGGGGACACACGTGGGAAATGGGGACGTGGATGAGAAATGGGGACATATTGGGGGCTGTGCATGAGGACGTGCCCAGGAACGTGCCCAAGGCCGTGCCCGAGGCCGTGGTGGGAGTTGGGGACGTGCCCCAGGGGACCTCAGGACCCTCTGACCACCCCCCCCCCCCCCCCCCCCAGATCAACATGCTGCTGCAGTACAAGGCGGGGGCGGACGAGGAGGAGTGCCCCGTGCCCGAGGACATCCGCGACGAGCTGCTCGACTTCCACAACGACCTGCTGGCGCACTGTGGTCAGCCCCCCAATCCCCCCCCCCTCTGACCCCTCCCCGTGCCCCCCCCAACCCCCCTGACCCCTCCCCGTGCCCCCCCCAGGCATCGAGCTGGAGGGCGAGGAGGAGGAGGAGGCGGAGGAGACGTCGCTGCGCCACCGGCTGCTGGGGCTGGTGCAGAAGGTGGTGGGGCTGCGCAAGAAGGCGCCCGAGGAGGAGGCGCCCCCCGAGGAGCCCCCAGTGCCCAGTAAGGGGGGGGGGGGACAGGGCTGGGGGGGCTGGGACCGTGCGTGCTGGCCCCAGATCCCAACAGGGATGTCCCTAGGGCATGGTCGAGCTGTTCCCGAGGTGCCAATGGGGTTGTCCCCAAGGTGCTACCCAAGCTGGTCACAAAATGCCATCGGAGCTGTCCCCAAGGTGCCAACAGGGCCACCTCAAAGCCATGGCCAAGTTGTCCCCAAGGTGCCACCCAAGCTGTCCCCAAGGTGCCAACAGAGGTGGCCACAAAATGCCATTGGAGTTGTCCCCAGGGTGCCAACAGGGCTGTCTCAAAGCATGGCCAACCTGTCCCCAACGTGTCAAGGGGACTGTCCCCAAGGCCCCAATGGAGCTGTCCCCAAAATGCCATCAGAGCTGCCCCCAAGGTGCCAACCGAGGTGTCCCCAAAGTGCCAACGGAGCTGGCCTCAAAATGCCATCGGAGCTGTCCCCAAGATGCCAACTGAACCATCCCCATGGCACCGGCAGGCTCGGGCTGTGCCAAACCGTCCCCGAGGCACCGGAGCCATCGGACGGCGGGGGCTGAGGTCCCTCTGTCCGTCTGTCGGTGGGGGCTGAGGTCTGTCCGTCCGTCCCCCCCCGCAGGCACGCTGCAGGAGCTGATCTCGCAGACGATGGTGCACTGGGCGCAGGAGTCGTTCATCCAGAGCCCCGAGCTGGTGCGGGCCATGTTCAGCCTCCTGCACCGCCAGTACGACGGACTGGGCGAACTGGTGCGCGCGCTGCCCAAGGCCTACACCATCAGCGCCCACTCGGTCGCCGACACCACCGAGCTGCTCGAGTGCCTGGGCCAGATCCGCTCCCTGCTCATCGTGCAGATGGGCCCCGAGGAGGAGAACCTGATGATACAGAGCATCGGGTGCGCCCCGGCCCCCGCGGGCACCCCAGGGTCCTTTGGGCACCCCACAGCCCCTCATGGGTGGCCCTTTGGGCACTCCATGGCCCCTTATGGGCACCCCAGGGTCCTTCTGGCACCCTATATCCAGCTCCATAACCCCATGCCATCCCCATTTGGCACCCCAAATCCCCTTCCTGAGCACCCCATGCCCCCTCTCCCCCCCATTTCCAGCACCCCACAGCCCCCCCTTGTGCCCCCCACATCCCCCTTGGGCACCCCTCCAGCACCTCGTACCCCCCCCCCCCCATGCCCCATTGGGTACCCCCCAGGTACCCCCTACTCCCCGATCACCTCCAGGCCCCCGGGGGCTGTGTCCCGGTGCCCCCCCCAGCTCCGTGACCCCCCCCCATGTGTCCCCCCCCCCAGGAACATCATGAACAACAAGGTCTTCTACCAGCACCCCAACCTGATGCGGGCGCTGGGCATGCACGAGACGGTCATGCAGGTGATGGTCAGCGTGCTGGGCGGCGGCGAGTCCAAGGTGAGCCCCAGAACGGGCCCCCCCAGACCCCCCGGACCCCCCCAGACCCCTTTTTCACGCCTGCCCCCCCCCCAGGAGATCCGCTTCCCCAAGATGGTGACCAACTGCTGCCGCTTCCTCTGCTACTTCTGCCGCATCAGCCGCCAGAACCAGCGCTCCATGTTCGACCACCTGGGCTACCTGCTGGAGAACAGCAGCATCGGCCTGGGTGAGCCCCCCCCGCGCCCCCAAACATCACCCTCCTGCCCCCTGTGTCCCCCCCTCCCCGGGCTCTTTGCGCCCCTCTAATCCCACCCAGCTCCCCAGGGTGCCCCCAGCTTTCATCTGGTGCCCCCCATCCCCAGCTCGATGCCCTGGGGGGGGGCACCAAAAAAAAATTATCCTTTTTGCCCCCCCCAAAATCCCTGCACCCCCACCCGGCACCCTCGACCCCCACCCTGGCACCGTGGGGGTCCCCGCGCCCCATCCTTGGCACCCTGGGGTGCCCGGATCCCAGCCTGGCCCCCCCAGCCTGGGTCCCCCCCCACTCACCCTGACCCCCCCACACCCCCATATTGTGCCCCCCCCCTCCCCAGGCATGAGGGGCTCGACCCCCCTGGACGTGGCGGCCGCCTCCGTCATCGACAACAACGAGCTGGCGCTGGCGCTGAAGGAGCAGGACCTGGAGAAGGTGCTGGGGGGCTCGGGGAGGGGGTCGTGGGAGGGGGGGGGGGGCCGCGGCCGTGACCCCCCCGCGGCACCCTGCAGGTGGTGACGTACCTGGCGAGCTGCGGGCTGCAGAGCTGCCCCATGCTGCTGTCCAAGGGGTACCCCGACATCGGCTGGAACCCCTGCGGCGGCGAGCGCTACCTCGACTTCCTGCGCTTCGCCGTCTTCGTCAACGGTCAGCAGCCCCCCCCAAAAAAAATCCCCACACCCCAAAAAGCCCCCACACCCACAAAGAAGTCCCCATGCCCCCAAAAAAGTCCCTGCACCTCCAAAAATGTCCCCGCGCCCCCCAAAAAGCCCCCATGCCTCCCAAAAGTCCCCGTGCCCCCCAAAACATCCCCGTGCCCCCCAAAAAGTCCCCGTGCCCTGATGGCGCTGTCCCCAAGTCCCCGTGCCCCCAAGTCCCTGTTCCCTGATATCTCTGTCCCCTTGTTCCTGCACCCCAAATCCCTGCGCCCCCAAGTCTGTGCGCCCCCAAGTCGCCATGCCCCAACATCTGTCCCCAAGTTCCTGCACCCCAAATTTGTGTGCCCCCAAATCCATGCACCATGACATCTCTGCCCCCAAATCCCTGCGCCCCCAAGTCCCTGCACCCCAACATCTCTGCCCCCAAATCCCTGCATCCCCAAGTCCCCACGTCCCCAAGTTTGTGCACCCCAACATCTCTGCTCCCAAATCCCTGCGCCCCCAAGTCCCTGTGTCCCAACATTTCTGTCCCCAAATCCCTGTGCCCCTAAGTCCCTGCACCCCAATATCTCTGCCCCCAAGTCCCTGCACCCCCAAGTCCCTGAGCCCCAAATCTGTGCCCCCCAAGCCCCCATCCCTGCCCTTCCTTGCACCCTCCCGACCTCATCCCTGCACCCCCTGGGTCCCCCCTCTCCACCCCTTCACCACGGGCTCCGGGCACCCCCAACTCCCCCCCTTGAGCCCCCCAAAGTCTCAGCACCCCCTCCCCGCCCTGGGGGGGGGGAGGGAAAAATCCCTGATGCCCCCGGTGCCCGCAGGCGAGAGCGTGGAGGAGAACGCCAACGTGGTGGTGCGCCTGCTCATCCGGCGCCCCGAGTGCTTCGGGCCGGCGCTGCGGGGCGAGGGCGGCAGCGGGCTGCTGGCTGCCATCGAGGACGCCATCAAGATCTCCGAGGACCCGGCCCGCGACGGCCCCACCGTCAAGAAGGACCGGCGGCGAGAGCTGTGCGTGGGGCAGGGGGGGCACTGGGACCAGTACCGGGACTGGGATGGGGACGGGGATGGAGATGGGGATGGGGACCACGCGCATGGGTGCGCCCTGAGGCTGTTGGGGGCACACGAATGTCCCCGTGCTGGGTGCCCCCATGTCCTGGGGGGTGCTGGGGGGGTGCTGGGGGTCTCCTGACCCCTCTGCCTGTCCCCACGCCGCAGGTTTGGGGCCGAGGAGCCGCACGAGGAGAACCGGGTGCACCTGGGCAACGCCATCATGTCCTTCTACGCCGCCCTCATCGACCTGCTGGGCCGCTGCGCCCCCGAGATGCACGTAGGGACCGGGGCTATGGGGGGGCTGGGGGTGTCCCCGGGGGTGTCCCCGGCCCCAAAAGGCACCCCACGCCCCCCCCCCGCTCTCCTCCTGCAGCTGATCCAGGCGGGCAAGGGCGAGGCGCTGCGCATCCGCGCCATCCTGCGCTCCCTGGTGCCGCTCGACGACCTGGTGGGCATCATCAGCCTCCCGCTGCAGATCCCCACCTTCGGCAAAGGTGGGCACCGGGGGGAAAGGGGTGCAAGGAGCAGGGTGGGGGGGCGATGTGGGTGCTACCCCCGCACCCACGGGTGCTGTGGGCCCCCCTAGACGGGAACCTGGTGGAGCCGCGGATGTCGGCCAGCTTCGTGCCGGACCACAAGGCGCCCATGGTGCTGTTCCTGGACCGCGTCTACGGCATCGAGACGCAGGAGTTCCTGCTGCGCCTGCTCGAGGTCGGCTTCCTGCCCGACATGCGCGCGGCCGCCTCGCTCGACACGGTGAGTCGGGGGGCGGGGGGGTCCCCTAAATCTGCCCCCGCCCTGCTGAGGGGTTTCGGGGGTCCCCCGGTGCCGCGGGGAGGGGTGGGGTGCCCCCAAGCTCCTCCTGACCTATGGGATGGGGATGGGGTCCTCGAAGCTTTCCTTGTGTTGGGGGGTGGGGGGGGGGTCTCCTTGTTTTATGGGGTGGGGTGGGGTCCCCCCAAACCTTCCCTCTCATTCCATGGGGTGGGGATGGGGTCCCCCTTGTCCTTATGGGATGGGTGTGGGTTCCTCAAACCTCTTCTTGTCCTATGGGATGAATATGGGGTCCCCATATCCCATGGGATGGGTGTGGGGTCCCCCTTGTCCCATGGATGGGGATGGGGTCCCCCTTGTCCTTATGGGGTGGGGATGGGGTCCCCAAACCTTTTCTTGTCCTATGGGATGGGGATGGGGTCCCCTTGTCCCATGGGATGGGTGTGGGGTCCCCCTTGTCCTTATGGGGTAGGGATGGGGTCCCCCAAACCTTCCCTCATCCCATGTGATGATGATGGGATCCCCTCACCCCATGGGACAAGACCAGCCCCCCAAACCCCCCCTTCCCCCACAACCCACATCAGCCCGCTCCCCACAACACCCATCCCCCGGCGCCCCCCCACACCCCATACAACGACCCCATTACCCCCCCAATAACCCCCCCCCAGGCCGCCTTCAGCACGACGGAGATGGCGCTGGCGCTGAACCGCTACCTGTGCGTGGCGGTGCTGCCGCTCATCACCAAGTGCGCGCCGCTGTTCGCGGGCACGGAGCACCGCGCCATCATGGTGGACTCCATGCTGCACACCATCTACCGCCTGTCCCGCGGCCGCTCCCTCACCAAGGCGCAGCGGGACGGCATCGAGGAGTGCCTGATGGCGCTGTGCCGGTGGGGACCCCCCCGAAATTCACCCCGTGTCCCCCCCCCGCCGTCCCCCAGCCCCTCACCCCAACCCCGTGTCCGTGCGTCCGTCCGCAGGTACATCCGTCCGTCCATGCTGCAGCACCTCCTGCGCCGCCTCGTCTTCGACGTGCCCATCCTCAACGAGTTCGCCAAGATGCCCCTCAAGGTGGGCCCTGCAGGGTTTTCCCCCCCCCCTTTTTCCTCGGGGACCCCGTGTGTCCCCCTTGACCCCATGTCCTCCCCTGACCCTGTGTCCCCAAATGACCCCATGTCCCCCCCAACCCCATGTCTCCTCCTCACCCCATACACCCCCCTGACCCCATACACCCCCCCAACCCCATGTCCCCAAATGACCCCATGTCCCTAAATGACCCCGTGTGTCCCCAAATGACCCCATGTCCCCCCCAACCCCATGTCCCCTCCTTACCCCCATACACCCCCCCGACCCCGTGTCCCCAAATGACCCCATGTCCCTAAATGACCCCGTGTGTCCCCCTTGATCCCATGTCCTCCCCTGACCCTGTGTCCCCAAATGACCCCATGTCCCCCCCAACCCCATGTCCCCCCCCAACCCCATGTCCCCTCCTTACCCCATACACCCCCCCAACCCCATGTCCCCAAATGACCCCATGTCCCCAAATGACCCCGTGTGTCCCCCTTGACCCCATGTCCTCCCCTGACCCTGTGTCCCCAAATGACCCCATGTCCCCCCCAACCCCATGTCCCCCCCTAACCTCATGTCCCCTCCTTACCCCATACACCCCCCCGACCCCATGTCCCCAAATGACCCCATGTCCCTAAATGACCCCGTGTGTCCCCAAATGACCCCATGTCCCCCCCAACCCCATGTCCCCTCCTTACCCCCATACACCCCCCCGACCCCGTGTCCCCAAATGACCCCATGTCCCTAAATGACCCCGTGTGTCCCCCTTGATCCCATGTCCTCCCCTGACCCTGTGTCCCCAAATGACCCCATGTCCCCCCCAACCCCATGTCCCCCCCCCAACCCCATGTCCCCTCCTTACCCCATACACCCCCCCGACCCCATGTCCCCAAATGACCCCATGTCCCCAAATGACCCCGTGTGTCCCCCTTGACCCCATGTCCCCAAATGACCCCGTGTGTCCCCCTTGACCCCATGTCCTCCCCTGACCCTGTGTCCCCAAATGACCCCATGTCCCCCTGCTGACCCCATGTCCCCCCCCAACCCCATACACCCCCCTGACCCCATACACCCCCCCGACCCCGTGTCCCCAAATGACCCCATGTCCCCCTGCTGACCCCATGTCCCCCTCTAACCCCATGTCCCCTCCTTACCCCATACACCCCCCCCGACCCCGTGTCCCCAAATGACCCCATGCCCCCCATGCCCCCCCCAGCTGCTGACCAACCACTACGAGCGCTGCTGGAAGTATTACTGCCTGCCCAGCGGCTGGCCCAACTACGGGGTGAGCTCGGAGGAGGAGCTGCACCTCACCCGCAAGCTCTTCTGGGGCATCTTCGAGTCCCTGGCGCACAAGGTGGGGGGGTCACGGGGGTGGGGGAATGGGGAGGGGGTCAGGGGGATGGGGAAATGGGGTTGGAGAGGGGTATGGGGTCGTGGGGATGGGGAGGGGGATGTAGGGGTCAAGAGGGATTTGGGGACGTGGGGATGGGGTCGTGGGGATGAGGAAATGGGGTTGGGGAGGGATTTGGGGTCAAGGGGATGGGGAGAGGGATGCAGAGGTCAAGGGGGATGTGGGGACATGGGGATGGAAAAATGGGTTTTGAGGGATATGGGGTTGTGGGGATGGGGAAGTGGGGTTGGGGAGGGATTTGGGGTCGTGGAGAGGGGGAAATGGGGATGGAGAGGGATTTGGGGTCAAGGGAATGGGGAGGGGGAAATGGGGTCGAGAGGGATTTGGGGACATGGGGATGGGGAAATGGGGTTGGGGAGGGGTATGGGGTCAGGGGGATGGGGATGTGGGGATGGGGAAGGGTATGGGGTCAGGGGGATGGGGAAATGGGGTTGGGGAGGGATTTGGGGTCGTGGGGAGGGGGAAATGGGGTTGGAGAGGGATGGGGCTGGGGAAATGGGGCTGGGGCTGGGACAGGGAAATGGGGCTGATGATGGGGCCACAGGGGCGAGGCGCAGAACCCGACGGGGCTGGGGCCGTGCGTGGGGGTCCGCGGGGCCTCTGGGGACCCCACTGGGGGCTGGAGAGGACCCGGGTCCCACCCCTGTCCCCCCCATCCCCGTCCCCCCCCAGCGCTTCGACGCGGAGCTGTACAAGCTGGCCATGCCGTGCCTCTGCGCCATCGCGGGCGCGCTGCCCCCCGACTACGTGGACGCCAGCTACTCCTCCAAGACCGAGAAAAAGGCCTCGGTGGACGCCGAGGGCAACTTCGACCCCAAACCCGTCGAGACCCTCAAGTAGGGACCCCCCCGGACCCCCCCCAGAACCCCCAGACCCTCCCAAAATCCCCCCCTTGCCCCACAGCGGCTCCGTCCCCGCTGCGCCCTGCGCCCTGGGGCTGCCGGGGGGGT
Organism: Somateria mollissima; assembly: GCA_951411735.1. Taxonomy (NCBI): domain Eukaryota; kingdom Metazoa; phylum Chordata; class Aves; order Anseriformes; family Anatidae; genus Somateria; species Somateria mollissima. Next base: position 59,670 of record CATOCB010000411.1, on the reverse strand, counting down.
TTATTGTAGGGCCTGGCCCCTCGCCCTATATCCCTGTGCTGCCCCCACCCTATATCCGTGTCCCCCCCACCCTAAATCTGTGCCCCCCCCCCCTTAGCGTCATCATCCCCGAGAAGCTGGACGGCTTCATCAACAAGTACGCCGAGTACACGCACGAGAAGTGGGCGTTCGACAAGGTGGGGACCCCCCCCCGTGTGCCCCTGACCCCCCCCCCAGGGCCGGGACCCCCCCCTCGCAATGTCCCAGCCTGTGTCCTGTGTCCCCCCCCCCCCCCCCCCCAGATCCAGAACAATTGGACCTACGCGGAGACGGTGGACGAGGAGGCCAAGACGCACCCCATGCTGCGCCCCTACAAGACCTTCTCCGAGAAGGTGCCGTGACCCCGGCCCCCCCGGGTGCCCCCCCCCGACCCCATCCCCCCCCCCCAACCCCACCCAGGACCCCCAGTCCCTATCCGGGACCCCCAGCCCCATCCTGGGCCCCCAGCCCTGTCTGGGGTCCCCAAACCCTCCCCGGATCCCCCGACCCCTCTGGGCCCCCCCAGCCCTATCCAGGACCCCCCCCCACCTCCCCTCCACGCCCCCAAATCCCCTTCCTGGGACCCCCCCAAGCCCCACCCGGGTCCCCCAACCCCAATCTGGGCCCCCCCAAACCCCTTCCACACCCCAACCCCATCCGCCCCCCCCAGCCCCATCCTGTCCCCAGACCCCATCTACGCCCCCCCATCTCCATCTAGCCCCCCCCAACCCCATCTGGGACCCCAAACCCCATCCCAGCCCCCCAACCATCCCCTCAATCCCTCCCCAACCCCCCCCAACCCCTCCCACCCCCGCCCCATGACCCCCCTCACCCCATGCCCCCCCCCCATGTGCCCCCCCCCGGACAAGATTTACCATCAGCCCATCAAGGGGTCCCTGAAGGCAATGCTGCCCTGGCAGCAACCCCCCCCAAAGTGTCCCCATATCCCACCCCATGCCCCCCCCCACCCCATATCACCCCCCTATGACCCCCCCCACCCCATGTGCCCCCCCCAGGACAAGGACGTTACCACCAGCCCATCAAGGGGTCCCTGAGGGCGATGCTGCCCTGGCTGTGACCCCCCCTCTATGTGTCCCCATGTGACCCCCCCATGTCCCCCTCCCCCATTAACACCCCCCCCGATGTCCCCCCCCCCTTGTGCCCCCCCCAGGACAAGGAGATTTACCGCTGGCCCATCAAGGAGTCTCTGAAGGCGATGCTGGCCTGGGAGTGGCTGCTGGAGAAGGCGCGCGAGGGCGAGGAGGAGCGGGCAGAGCGCAAGAAGCCGCGCAGGATCTCGCAGTCAGCCCAGGTGGGGGGGCTCCGGGACCCCCCCCCCCACCCCTCCGACCCCCCCACGCTGAGCTTTCCTCCTGTCCCCCCCCAAAGGCCACCTACGACCCCAGCCATGGGTACAGCCCCCAGCCCGTCGACCTCTCAGGGGTGACGCTGTCGCGGGAGCTGCAGGTGAGGGGTGACAAAAGGAGACCCCCCCCCCCCCCGTGTCCCCCCCACGTCCCCAAATGACCCTGTGCAACCCCTGACCCTGTGTCCTCCCCTGATGCTGTGTCCCCAAATGACCCCATGTGTCCCCAAATGACCCTATGTCCTCCCTTGGCACCGTGTCCCCAAATGACCCCATGTCCCTAAATGACCCCGTGTGTCCCCCTTGACCCCATGTCCTCCCCTGACCCCGTGTCCCCAAATGACCCCATGTCCCCCTGCTGACCCCATACACCCCCCTGACCCCATGCACCCCCCGACCCTATGCACCCCTCAACGCTGTGCCCCCCCCCGACCCTTTTTCCCCCCCCCCAGGCCATGGCGGAGCAGCTGGCCGAGAACTACCACAACACCTGGGGCCGCAAGAAGAAGCAGGAGCTGGAGGCCAAGGGTGAGCAGCCCCCCCTGACCCCCCCCCCCGGGGCACAGCACCCATGGGTGCTGCCCCCCCAACCCCCCCCAAATCCTACTCCCCACGCCCCCCCCCCAATTCCTACTCCCCACGCCCCCCCCCCCCCATGGGTCCCACCTCCCGGGCGTCTCCCATGGGTGCTTCACCGAGTGCCCCCCACCCATGGGTGCCCCCCACCCATGGGTGCTGACCCGGGGGGGGGTCCCAGGGGGGGGCTCGCACCCCCTGCTCGTGCCCTACGACACGCTGACGGCCAAGGAGAAGGCGCGGGACCGCGAGAAGGCGCAGGAGCTGCTCAAGTTCCTGCAGCTCAACGGCTACGCCGTCACCCGGTGGGTGCCGGGGGGGGTCCTGGGGGGGTCCTGGGGGGCTGGGGGGGGCACGGGAAGGGGTTCTGGGGGGCTGGGGGGCGGGATTCAAGGTGGGGACGCAGAGGGGTTTGGGGGCGAGGCGGGTGTTTGGGGAGGGTTTGGGGGGGTTTGGGGGGTTTTGGGGTTTATGGGGGGGGGGTTGGGTTTTTTTGGGGGGGTCGGGGGCTGAGGTGTGCCCCCCCCCGCGGTGTAGGGGGCTGAAGGACATGGAGCTGGACACGTCGTCCATCGAGAAGCGCTTCGCCTACGGCTTCCTGCAGCAGCTGCTCAAGTGGATGGACATCTCGCAGGAGTTCATCGCCCACCTGGGTACGGGCCCCCCCCCCCGAGACCCCCCCCCCATCGAGAACCCCCCCCCCCCAAAACGCCCTCCACCCCCCCTTGGTGCTCCCCCTCTCGTGGGACCCCCATATGCCCCCCCCATCTTGTCCCTTTGTGCCCATGTCCCCCCATCTCCCTGCCCCCCCCCATGTCCCCAGTGCCCCCCCCACGTCCCCAGTGCCCCCCCCGTGTCCCCAGTGCCCCCCCCAGCCCCTGACCGTCCCATTCTCCCCCCCCCCAGAGGCGGTGGTGAGCAGCGGGCGGGTGGAGAAGTCCCCCCACGAGCAGGAGATCAAGTTCTTCGCCAAGGTCAGGGGGACCCCAAAACTGGGGGCCCTTTTGGGGTGTTTGGGGTCTGTTATGGGGCTCTTGGGGTCCTTTATGGGGTGCTTGGGGTCCCTATTGGGGTGCTTGAGGGCCCTTTTGGGGGTCCCTTTTGGGGTGTTTGGGGTCCTTTATGGGGTGTTTTGGGTCCTTTTGGGGTGTTTGGGGTCCATTATGGGGCTCTTGGGGTCCCTTTTGGGGCGCATCCCACCTGCTGGGGGTCCCCATGGGGCATTTTGGTGCCCCTGGGGGGTCCTTGGTGTCCCCTGGGGGATGTCGTCGGGGGTCTGCAGGTGTTTGGGGTCCTTTATGGGGCTCTCGGGGTCCTTTGTGGGGTGCTTGGGGACCCTTTTGGGGTGCTTGGGGCCTTTCATGGGGCTCTTGGGGGTCACTTTTGGGGTGCATCCCACCTGCTGGGGGTCCCCATGGGGCATTTTGGTGCCCCTGGGGGGTCCTTGGGGTCCCCTGGGGGGGGTGTCTGGGGGCTCCGCAGCTATTTGGGGTCCCTTATGGGGGACTTTTGGGGGCGATACTTGGGGTCCCGCTTCGGTGTTGGCCACGGGGGATTTTTGGGGTGCCGGCAGAGTGAGGGGGCGTCTCCTGGGGGGGTGCGGCCGCCCCCTGAGCCCCCTGCCCCCCCCAGATCCTGCTGCCCCTCATCAACCAGTACTTCCACAACCACTGCCTCTACTTCCTCTCCACCCCGGCCAAGGTGCTGGGCAGCGGGGGCCACGCGTCCAACAAGGAGAAGGAGATGATCACCAGGTGGGGGGGGGCACGGGGTGCTGGGACCCCCCCCCCAGGGCGTGGGTGGGGTATTTGGGGTGCCACGTCCCACCCCAATGCCCCCCGTCCTGGCTGGGGAGGTTGGGGTCCCCCCCATAGACTGGGGTCCCTTTACAGGTTGGGGTCCCCCCCTACAGCTTGGGGTCCCCTTTACATCTTGGGGTCCCCCTCTTACAGCTTGGGGTCCCCCCCACATTTTGGGGTCCCCCCCTTACAGCTTGGGGTCCCCTTTATACCTTGGGGTCCCCCCCAAAAGTTTGGGGACCTCCTTACAGATTGGGGAGGGTCCGCATCCCCCCCTACATCTTAGGGCCGTCTGGGGACCCCCCCCCAGGTTTGGGGGTGCGCGGGGACACCCCCAAGGTGGGGGGATTTGGGGGACCCCCCCCTTAATGCTCCTTCTTCAGCCTCTTCTGCAAGCTGGCCGCACTTGTCCGCCACCGCGTCTCCCTCTTCGGTAAGGGCAGCTGTGGGGCAGCTGTGGGGCAGCCGTGGGGCAGATATGGGGTGGCTGTGGGGTAGCTATGGGGCTGCTGTGGGGTGGCTGTGGGGCAGATGTGGGAAGGCTGTAGAACATGTGGGGTGGCTGTGGGATAGCTGTGGGGCAGGTGTAGGGCAGATATGGGGCAGCCGTGGGGCAACCATGGGGCAGCAGTGGGGCAGCAGTGGGGCAGCAGTGGGGCGCCCCAGCATCCCCTCACCCCATCCCTGTCCCCCAGGCACGGACGCGCCGGCGGTGGTGAACTGCCTGCACATCCTCGCCCGCTCGCTGGACGCCAGGTGGGACGGGGACCCAGTGCCTCCCAGTGCCTCCCAGTCCCTCCCAGTGCCCTCCCAGTCCCTCCCAGCGCCTCCCAGTGCCTCCCAGTAACCTCCCAGTGCCCTCCCAGTGCCTCCCACCACCTCCCAGTCCCTCCCAGTGCCTCCCAGTGCCCCCCAGTAACCTCCCAGTCCCTCCCAGTGCCTCCCAGTCCCTCCCAGTCCCTCCCAGTCCCACCCAGTCCCCCCTTCCCCAGGACGGTGATGAAGTCGGGCCCCGAGATCGTCAAGGCCGGGCTGCGCTCCTTCTTCGAGAGCGCCTCGGAGGACATCGAGAAGATGGTGGAGAACCTGCGGCTGGGGAAGGTGACGCAGAGCCGCACGCAGGTGAAGGGGGTGGCGCAGAACATCAGCTACACCACCCTGGCCCTGCTGCCCGTCCTCACCTCCCTCTTCGAGCACCTGGCCCAGCACCAGTTCGGGGACGACGTCATCCGTGAGTGGGGGGGGTGGGGGAGGTTATTTTGGGGAGGGGGGATGTGGTAGGGGGTTGCGGACAAGGGGGTGTAGAGGAGGGTTGGGAGTAAGGGGGGGGGTTGGGGATGGGGGGAGGCCTTTGGGGGCAGGGGGGTGCTTTGGGGATGTGGGGAGCACTTTGGGGACAGGGGGGCACACTGGGGACACTGGGGGCTCTTTGGGGACAGGGGGACACTTTGGGGATGGAGGGGACACACCAGGGACACTGGGAGCTCTTTGGGGTCTGCAGGGAGCAAGAGGTGCATTTGGGGACGAGGGGGTGCGTTGGGGATGGGACAACGGGGGGGGGGTGACAGGGGCCACCAGGTTGGGGACCCCCCCCGAATGTCCCCTCCCCGCAGTGGACGACGTGCAGGTGTCCTGCTACCGCATCCTCTGCAGCATCTACTCGCTGGGCACCACCAGGAACCCCTACGTGGAGAGGTGAGGGGGGGGCCCGGCTTTGGGGGGGCCGTAGGGTGCCCCTGGTGGTCTTGGGGCACCCGTGGTGGCCTTGGGATGCCTGTTGTGCTTATGGGGTGCCCATGGGGTGCCCATGATGGCCATGGGGTGCCTGTGGGGGCTTTGGGGTGGCTTTGAGTTGCCCATGGTGGTCTTTGGGGTGGCCATGGTGGCCTTGGGTTGCCCGTGCCAGCTTTGGGGTGCCAAGGGGAAGCTTTGGGGTGCCGGTGGCGGCTTTAGGGTGCAGGTGGGGACTTTGTGGTGCCGGGGGGGGACTTTGGGGTGCCGGGGGGGGTTTTGGGGTGCCGGGGGGGCTTCGTGGTGCCCGTGTGTGAGCAGCCCGGTGCCCGCAGGCAGCGCCCGGCGCTGGGGGAGTGCCTGGCCCGCCTGGCCGCAGCCATGCCCGTGGCCTTCCTGGAGCCGCAGCTCAACGAGTTCAACCCCTGCTCCGTCTACAGCACCAAGTCCCCCCGCGAGCGGGCCAGTGAGTGGGGCAGGGCCCCCCCAAAAACCCCCACCCCCTTCCGGGGCACCCCCGAGACCCCTCTGCTCGCCCCCGGGTTTGGGGCCCCCCCAGCTCCGGAAGCTTTGGGGCTCCCCCATTGCTCCCCCAACGCCCCCATTTGCCCCCCTATCCCCAATATCACCCCCATATCACCCTAATATCGGGGTCCCCCATCTCCAATCCCCCAACCCCACGCCCCCCCACCCCCCCACCCCCCCACCTCACCCCACACCCCCCCCCTCACCCCCATATCCCGCAGTCCTGGGCCTGCCGGGCCGCGTGGAGGAGATGTGCCCGGACATCCCGGACCTGGAGCGGCTGATGCGGGACATCGGGGGGCTGGCGGAGTCGGGGGCGCGCTACACCGAGATGCCGCACGTCATCGAGGTGACGCTGCCCATGCTCTGCAACTACCTGCCCCGCTGGTGGGAGCGCGGCCCCGACACCCGGCCCCGCGGCCCCTGGGCCACCGCCGTCACCGGCCAGCACCTCAACGCCCTCCTGGGCAACATCCTGCGCATCGTGGTCAACAACCTGGGCATCGACGAGGCCTCCTGGATGAAGCGCCTGGCAGGTGGGGTGGGGGGCTCGGGGGGGATGTGGGGGCTGGGGGTGGGGGGTGGGGGGGGATCAGGGGTCCTGTGGGGGTGCTGGTGGCTGTGGGTGGTTCCTGGGTGGTCCTAAGAGGGTGCTGGTGGTACTGGGTGGTCCTAGCGGTGGTACTGGTGGTCCTAGAGGTGCTGCTGGTGGTCCTAAGAGGGTGCTGGTGGTACTGGGCAGGTCCTAGAGGCGGTACTGGTGGTCCTAGAGGCGGTACTGGTGGTCCTAAGAGGGTGCTGGTGGTACTGGGCAGGTCCTAGAGGCAGTACTGGTGGTCCTAGAGGCGGTACTGGTGGTCCTAGAGGTGCTGCTGGTGGTCCTAAGAGGGTGCTGGTGGTACTGGGTGGTCCTAGAGGTGGTGTTGGTGGTCCTAGAGGTGGTACTGGTGGTCCTAAGAGGGTGCTGGTGGTACTGGGCAGGTCCTAGGGGTGGTACTGGTGGTCCTAGAGGTGGCCTTGGGTGGTCCTAGAGGTGGTGTCAGTGGCCACAGGTGGTCCTAAGAGGGTGCTGGTGGTACTGGGCAGGTCCTAGAGGTGGTACTGGTGGTCCTAGAGGTGCTGCTGGTGGTCCTAAGAGGGTGCTGGTGGGCATGGGTGGGTCTAGAGGTGGTGCTGGTGGTCCTAGAGGTGGTGTTGGTGGCCACAGGTGGTCCTAAGATGGTGCTGGTGGTACTGGGCAGGTCCTAGAGGCGGTACTGGTGGTCCTAGAGGTGCTGCTGGTGGTCCTAAGAGGGTGCTGGTGGTACTGGGCAGGTCCTAGAGGTGGTGCTGGTGGTACTGGTGGTCCTAGAGGCAGTACTGGTGGTCCTAGAGGTGCTGCTGGTGGTCCTAAGAGGGTGCTGGTGGTACTGGGCAGGTCCTAGAGGTGGTGCTGGTGGTACTGGTGGTCCTAGAGGCAGTACTGGTGGTCCTAGAGGTGCTGCTGGTGGTCCTAAGAGGGTGCTGGTGGTACTGGGCAGGTCCTAGAGGCGGTACTGGTGGTCCTAGAGGCGGTACTGGTGGTCCTAGAGGTGCTGCTGGTGGTCCTAAGAGGATGGTGGTGACCCCAAGAGGGTCCTGGTGACCCCAAGAGCACCCTGGTGGCCGTGGGAGGCTCCTGGGACGCTACCATTGCCCCCGGGTGGTCCCAAAAGCGGGCACCACGTTCCCATCCCCATCCCCATCCCAAATCCCGCCCCGCCCCGCAGTGTTCGCCCAGCCCATCGTGAGCAAGGCGAAGCCGGAGCTGCTGCGCTCGCACTTCATCCCCACCATGGAGAAGCTGAAGAAGCGCGCGGGGAAGGTGGTGGCCGAGGAGGAGCAGCTGCGCATGGAGGCCAAGGCCGAGGCCGAGGACTCGGAGCTGCTGATCCGCGACGAGTTCTCCGTGCTCTGCCGCGACCTCTACGCCCTCTACCCCCTGCTCATCCGCTACGTGGACAACAGCCGGTGCGGGACGGGGCTGGGGGTGGGTTTTGGGGGCTGGGGGTGGGTTTTTGGGGCTGGGGGTGGGTTTTTGGAGCTGGGGGTGTTTTTTTTTTGGGGGGGGTCCTCACGGGGATGTCGCCGTCCCCTGACGTGGCCGCGGTGCCCCGCAGGGCCAAGTGGCTGACGGAGCCCAACTCGGACGCGGAGGAGCTGTTCCGGATGGTCGGGGAGGTTTTCATCTACTGGTCCAAGTCCCACGTGAGCTGGGGGCACTGGGGGCACTGGGACACGAGGATATGGGAACACTGGGGACACTGGGACATTATGGGGGCACTGGGGACACGGGGATATGGGGACCTGGGGACACTGGGACCTGGGGACACTGGGACATTATGGGGACACTGGGACCTGGGGACATGGGGACACAGGGAGGTGGGGACACGGGGACATTGGGATGTGGGGAACGGTGGTGCTTGGAGGGACCAGGGGTGGTCAGAGGGGGGCAGTTGGGATGTGGGGACATGGGGACATGGGGGAACGTGGGGGGACATGGGGACGTGGGGGGGCTCAGCCTCATTTCCCCCCCCCCAGAACTTCAAGCGGGAGGAGCAGAATTTCGTGGTGCAGAACGAGATCAACAACATGTCCTTCCTGACGGCCGACAGCAAGAGCAAGATGGCCAAGGTGGGGGCGTCCCTGCCAGGGCCCCCCCAGAGACCCCAAATCCCCCCCGTCCTGCCCAAAGGGCTCTGCATCCCTCCCGACCCACCCGGTGTCCCCAAACCCACCCAGTGCCCCCAGACCCAGCCATCTCCATCCCTCCCAACCCAACCTGGTGTCCCCAAACCTCCCCAACCCCACCCGGTGTCCCCAAACCCACCCAGGACCCCCAAACCCAGGTATCTCCATCCCTCCAGACCCCATCTGGTGCCCCCAAACCTCCCCAAACCCACCCAGTACCCCCAAACCCACCCGGTGTCCCCAAATCCAGGTATCTCCATCCCCCCCAACCCCACCCAGTATCCCCAAACCAACCCAGTATCCCCAGACCCACCCGGTGTCCCCAAACCCAGCCATCTCCATCCCTCCTGGCTCAACCTGGTGCCCCCAAACCTCCCCAAACCCACCCAGAGTCCCCATACCCAACCATCTCCACCCCCCCCAGACCCACCCAGTGCCCCCAGACCCACCCATCTCCCTCCCTCCCAACCCCCCCCAGTGCCCCCAAACCTCCCCCAACCCCACTCGCTGCCCCCCAACCCTCCCCTTCCTCACAGGTCCCCACCCCTCCTCTTCCCCCCAGCCCCCCAGCCTCCTCCTGCCCCCCCCCCGGTGCCCCCCAACCAAGGGTCCCCGTCCCGTCCCGACCCCCCCGTGCCCCCCCGGGCCGTGGTGACGGGGGCTAACGCTGTCTCTTCTCTCCTGCCCTTGGCTGCGGGCGCTGGCACCTAGTCCGGAGACGGCCAGGTTAGCGGGGCCGCGCCGGGTGGGGGGGGGCCACCACGGATGGGACCCCCAGGAACCCCCCCCGGGTCCTGCTCCGTGGACCCCTGGGGCTGCTGGAGCTGTGGCACGGGGGTCCTGACGTCCCCACAGCTCAGGGGTCCCGATGTCCCCAAGGCTCGGGGGTCCTGGTGCTGGTGCCCCCCATCTTTACGGCACGGGGTCTCTCCCCCCCTTGGTGTCCCCATTGCTGTGGTCCTGTGGTGAGGGGCTCCTGGCCTTGATAATGGGGTCCCCATGGCCTTGATAAGGGGGTCGCCATGGCCTTGATGATGATCCCATGGCCTTATTGAGGTCACCATGGCCTTGTTGGGGTCCCCATGGCCTTGACGATGATCCCAAGGCCTCAATCATGGGGTTCCCATGGCCTCAATGATGACCCCATGTCCTTGATGAGATCCTCATGGCCTTGATGAGCTCCCCATAACCTTGATGATGATCCCATGGCCTCGATGAGATCCCCATGGCCTTGATCATGACCCCATGGCCTCAATAACGGGATTCCCATGGCCTCGATAATGGCCCCATGACCTTGATGGGGTCCCTGTGGCCTTGATGGGGTCCCCATGGCCTTGACCATGATCCCATGGCCTCAATAACGGGATTCCCATGGCCTCAATGATGACCCCATGGCCTTGATGGGGTCCCCATGGCCTCGACCACACTCCCCGTGGCCTCGACGCTGACACCCCCGTGGCTTTGACGATGCCCCCACCCCATGGCCGGGCTCGGCGGCGCTGACGCCCCCGTCCCCGTGCCCAGGGGGGCGGCTCGGAGCAGGAGCGGACGAAGAAGAAGCGCCGGGGCGACCGCTACTCCATCCACACCTCGCTCATCGTGGCCACCCTGAAGAAGATGCTGCCCATCGGCCTCAACATGTGCTCGCCCACCGACCAGGAGCTCATCACCCTGGCCAAGGGCCGCTACGCGCTGGTGGGTGGCCGGGGGGGGGGTCCGTGGGGTGCGGGTGGCACCCCCTGGGGGGGGACACGCGGCCCCTGAGGTGTCCCCGTGTCCCTGTCCCCCCCCCGCAGAAGGACACGGACGAGGAGGTGCGCGAGTTCCTCAACAACAACCTGCACCTGCAGGGCAAGGTGAGGGGGGTGCCCCCGTGGTGCCCCCACCGTGTCCCCGTTGTGTCCCCTTTGTGTCCCCGTCACGTCCCCTTCGTGTTCCTATTATCTCCCCATGTGCCCATGTCCCTCCATGCCCCCGTGGTCCCCATGGCCACCTCCATGTCCCCATGTCCCTCCATGTCCCCATGTTCCCCTCCATGTCCCCACGTCCCCATTGTTCCCTCCACGTCCCCATGGTCCCAATGTCCCCATGGTCCCCTCCATGTCCCCATGGCCACCTCCATGCCCCCGTGTCCTTCCATGCCATGTCCCCATGGCCACCTCCATGTCCCCACAGTCCCCATGTCCCCACGGTCCCCATGCCCCATGCCCCCCCACGTCCCCATCACCCCCTCCACGTCCCCACGGTGCCCTCACCCACTCACCCCGCCCCCCCCCCGCCGTGTCCCCGTGTCCCCAGTGCGAGAACTCCTCGTCCATGCGGTGGCAGATGGCCCTGTACCGCGAGATGGCCGGCAAGGCCGAGGACTCCGACAGCCCCGAGAAGATCGTGCGGAGGGTGCAGGAGGTGTCGGCCGTGCTCTACCACCTCGAGCAGGTCAGGGGAGGCTGGGGGGCTGGGGAGGGGTCCCCGAGGTGCTCCTGGGGGTCCCCGAGGTGCTCCTGGGGGTGCTCAGGGTGCTGCTGGGGTGCTCTGGGGGCTGTGGGGTGCTCCTGGAGGTCCTCAGAGTGCTCCTGGGGTGCTCTGGGGGGTGTTGGGGTGCTCCTGGGGGTCTCCGGGGTGCTCCTGGGGGGTCTCCAGGTGTCCCGGGGGGTCCCTGGGGATGCCATGGGGTGCTCTGGGGGCCATGGGGTGCTTCTGGGGGCCCCTGGGGGTGCTCCTGGGGGTCTCCAGATGTCCCTGGGGATCCTTGGGGTGCTCTGGGGAGCCGTGAGGATGCTCTGGGGATCCCTGGGGAGCCCTGGGGGTCTCTGGGGGTCTCTGGGGAATGCCGGGGGTCCCAGGGGGCCCCGGTTGCAGCCCGGTGACGCCCCCCGCCCGCAGACGGAGCACCCCTACAAGTCCAAGAAGGCCGTGTGGCACAAGCTGCTCTCCAAGCAGCGCCGGCGCGCCGTGGTGGCCTGCTTCCGCATGACGCCGCTCTACAACCTGCCCAGGTGGGACTGGGGGCAACTGGGGGCAGCTGGGAGCCTGCTGGGGGCAGCTGGGAGCCTGCTGGGGGCAGCTGGGGGCAACTGGGAGAAACTGGGAGCAACTGGGAACCTGCTGGGGGCAGCTGGGAGCCTGCTGGGGGCAACTGGGGGCAACTGGGAACAGCCCAGAGCCTGCTGGGGGCAACTGGGAACCTGCTGGGGGCAACTGGGAACAGCCCAGAGCCTGCTGGGGGCAACTGGGAACCTGCTGTGGGCAACTGGGAGCCTGCTGGGGGCAACTGGGAACAGCCCAGAGCCTGCTGGGGGCAACTGGGGACAACTGGGGGGCAACTGGGAGCCTGCTGGGGGCAACTGGGAACATCCCAGAGCTCTACAGGGGCAACTGGGGAGCCTCTAGGAACGACTGAGGGCAACTGGGAACTCCCCGGGAGGCCTTTGGGGTTACTGGTATCCTCTTGGGTGCAACTGGGGAGGCACTGGGGGCAACAGGGAGCCCCATGGGGCCAACTGGGAGCCCCTTGGGGGTCAACTGCGAGCCCATTGGGGCCAACTGGGAACCCCTTGGGGGCAACGGGGCGAGTCCTACGGCCTTCTGGAGGCAACTGGGGGTAAGCGGGGAGCTACTGGGGATAACTGGGGAGCCTCCGGAGGCAACTGGGCACCTACTGGGGGTAACTGGGCGCCTGCAGGCACCGCGCCTGCAACATGTTCCTGGAGGCCTACAAGCTGTCGTGGCTGGTGACCGAGGAGCACCCCTTCGAGGACCGCATGATCGACGACCTCTCGGTGGGCACAGGGGGGGTGGGAGGGCTGGGGGGGGGGTCACCGGCTCGGCCACCCCCCCCGCTGACCCCACACCCCCCCCCGGTGTCCCTGGGGTAGAAATCGGGGGAGGAAGAGGAGGAGGAGGAGGAGGAGAAGGACGCGAAGCCGGACCCCCTGCACCAGCTCATCCTGCACTTCAGCCGCACGGCGCTGACGGAGAAGAGGTTGGGGGGGGGGGTCCCCTAAATTTTTTGGGGGGGGTCCCCAAATTTGGGGAGGGGTCCCCGTGTTGGGGAGGGGTCCCCGTGTTGGGGAGGTGCAGCCCCTGAGCCTCCCCCCCATCTCCCCTGCGCCCCCCCATAGCAAGTTGGAGAAGGATCACTTGTACATGGCGTACGCTGGCATCATGGCCAAGGTGGGTCCTGTGCCCCCCCCCCAATTAATTAATTAATTAATTAATTAATCTGGGGGGGTGTCAGGGGTTAACCCCTCCCCCGTGACCTTTCCAGAGCTGCCACATCGAGGAAGGGGGTGAGGAAGAGGAGAAGAAGGAGAACGAGAAGGAAGAGGAGGAAGCTGAGGATTCGTTCGAGGTGGGTTGGGGGCGACCCCCCAGGACCCCCCCCAGGTCCTGCAGCCCCCCCCGGCCCCCCCCCCAAAAAAAAAATAACCCCCCCAGGAGAAGGAGATGGAGAAGCAGAAGCTGCTGTACCAGCAAGCCCGGCTGCACACGCGCGGCGCCGCCGAGATGGTGCTGCAGATGATCAGCGCCTGCAAAGGTGGGGGGGCCCCCAAAATGGGGGGGGGCTGGGGGGACCCCAAAATGTGGGGGGGTCCTGGGGAGACCCAAAAATGGGGGGGTCCTGGGGAGACCCAAAAATAGGGGAGGGGTCCTGGGAACGCTGATATCTGGGGGGGTCCTGGGGTGCCCCCAAAATGAGGGGGGGGTCCTGGGGGGTCCTGAAAGTGTGTGGGGGTCCTGGGGAGCCCCAAAATAGGGAAGGGGTCCTGAAAATGTGTGGGGGATCCTGGGGTGCCCCGAAAATGGGGGGGTCCTGGGGTGCCCCAAAACTGGGGGGGTCCTGGGGGCACCCCCAAAAATGTGGGGGGTCCTGGGGAGACCTAAAAATAGGGGGGAGGTCCTGGGGTGTCCCCAAAATGGGGGGGGTCTGGGGTGACCCAAAACTGGAGGGGGTCCTGGGGTGTCCCAAAAATGTGGGGTGGTCCTGGGGGGTCCTGAAAGCGTGGGGGGGGTCCTGGGGGCACCCCCAAAAATGTGGGGGGTCCTGGGGAGACCTAAAAATAGGGGGGAGGTCCTGGGGTGTCCCCAAAATGGGGGGGGTCTGGGGTGACCCAAAACTGGAGGGGGTCCTAGGGTGTCCCAAAAATGTGGGGTGGTCCTGGGGGGTCCTGAAAGCGTGGGGGGGGTCCTGGGGGTACCCTGAAAATGGGGTGGGGGTCCTGGGGAGCCCCCAAAATGGGGGGGGGGTCCTGGGGGCACCCCGAAAATGTGGGGGTCCTGGGGAGACCCAAAAATAGGGGGGGGGTCCTGGGGGGGGGGGTCCTGGGGTGTCCCGAAAATGGGGGGGATTGGGGGCACCCCAAAAATGGGGGGGTCCTGGGGGCACCCCCAAAATGTGGGGGGGCTCCTGGGGTGCCCCAAAACTTGGGGGGGTCCTGGGGTGCGCTGATATCTGGGAGGGCCTTGGGGCACCCTAATATTTGGGGGGTCCTGGGACACCCCAATATTTTGGGGGGTCCCGGGGCTCCCCAACACTTCGGGGGGGTCCCGGGGCACCCCGGAATTTTTGGGAGGGCCCCGGGGGGGGGTCGCTGAGCGCCCGCTGGTGCCCGCAGGGGAGCGGGGGGAGATGGTGTCGTCCACCCTCAAGCTCGGCATCTCCATCCTCAACGGGGGCAACGCCGACGTGCAGCAGGTCGGGGGGCCGGGGGGGTTGGGGGGGGGCCGGGGGGGTGTCCGTCTGTCCGTCCGGGTGCCCACGTGTCCCTGTCCCCCCCCCCCAGAAAATGCTGGACTACCTGAAGGAGAAGCGCGAGGTCGGCTTCTTCCAGAGCGTCCAGGCGCTGATGCAGACCTGCAGGTGAGGGGGGGGGGCAGGCTGGGACCCCCCCCCAATCACTGGGTCCCCCCCCCCCCAACCATTGGGACCCCTCCATGGCCATTGGGACCCCCCTCAACCATTGGGACCCCCCCCCCCCAGTCACTGGGACCCCCCCCCCCAAACATTGGGACCCCCCCCCCCCAACTACTGGGACCCCCCCCCCAGACACTGGGACCCCCCCCCCAACCATCGGGACCCTCCCCAGCCACTGGGACCCCCCCCAAGCATCAGGACCCCCCCCCCCATCCATTGGGACCCCTCCATGGCCACTGGGACCCCCCCCCAACCATCGGGACCCTCCTCAACCATTGGGACCCCCCCCAGCCATCAGGAGCCACCCCCAGCTACTGAGACCCCCCCCCTCCATGGCCATCAGATCCCCCCCCAGCCATCAGGACCCCCCCCAACCACTGGGACCCCCCCCCAAACATCAGGACCCCCCCCCCAACCACCAGTAACCCCCCCCATCAGGACCCCCATAGGTTCCCCATTGCCCCCCCCCACCCCCCATGAACCTTTTGTGGGGGGTCAGGCACAGCCTGGGGGGGGGTGGGAGGGGGACTCTGGTGGGGGGGGGGGCTCTTGGTGACCCCCCCCCCAATTTGCCCCCCCCCCCCCCCCCCCCAGCGTCCTGGACCTGAACGCGTTCGAGCGGCAGAACAAGGCGGAGGGGCTGGGCATGGTGACGGAGGAGGGGACGAGTGAGTGGGGGGGCCCTGCCCCAGGGACCCCCCCGGGGAGCGGGATTTTGGGGTGGGGGGGGGCTGCCATCGGGGGGGGGTCCCTGTTCTGCTCCCCCCGTCCCACTGCGCAGCACCCCCCCCACACAGACCTTGCTATTAATTGTGGCTGTGATCCTCTAATGCCCCCCCCCGAACCCAAATGAACCCCCCCGAACCCAAATAACCCCCCCCGAACCCAAATAACCCCCTCCAAAAAATCCTAATCCCCCCCAAAATGCAAATAACCCACTCCAAAATCCCCAATACCCCCCCAAACCCTAATACCCCCCACCCTAATATTCCCCCCCAAACCCTAATATTACCCCCAAACCCTAATATACCCCCCCAAACCCTAACACCCCCCCAAAATCCCAATACCCCCCAGACCCCTAATACTCCCCCAAACCCTAATATTCCCCCCCAATACCCCCCCAGACCCTAATTCCCCCCCCCAAACCCCTATACCCCCCCAAACCCTAATACGCCCCCCCCAGCCCTAATTCCCTCTGGGTCCTGGTAGCCCTTACAGGGTGTCCCGCCTGTCCCCGACCCTAATCCCTCCCCAGCCCCTATTTGGGGCTATCTGCACCCCAAATCCCCCCCCCGTTTCCCGAAGCCCCCCAGACCCCCCCCGCTCACCTCCTCTCTCCCCTTCTCTCCCCGTCCCGGCTCCCGGCGGCAGTCATCAGCCGTGAGAACGGTAAATACCCGACCCCATAGGGGCTGTAGGGCCGGGGGGGTGTTATAGGGTCTGTAGGGCTGGGGGGGCTGTATTGGGGTCTGTAGGGCCTGGGGGGCTTATAACAGGGTCTGTAGGGCCGGAGGGTGTTGTTATAGGGTCTATAGGGCTGGGGGTTGTAGGGTCTGTAGGGCCACGGGGGTGTTATTGGGTCTGTAGGGTTGGGGGGGCTGTATTGGGGTCTGTAGGGCCAGGGTGCTTATAATGGGGTCTGTAGGGTCAGGGGTTGTAGGATCTGTAGGGCTGGGGGGGCTGTATTGAGGTCTGTAGGGCCGGGGGGCTCATATCAGGGTCTGTAGGATTGGGGGCTTGTATTGGGGTCTGTAGGGCTGGGGTCTTGCATCGGGGTCTGTAGGGCTGCAGGAGCTGTTGCAGGGTCTGTAGGGCTGTGAGGTGTTGTTGTGGGGTCTATAGGGCCGTGGGGCTGATCGCAGAGCCTGTAGGGCTGCGGGGTGTTATTGTAGGGTCTCCAGGCCGCAGGGTGTTGTTATGGGGTCTGTAACAACAGGGGGGCTCCTGTAGGGCCGGGGGGCTGCGGGGTGTCCGTGTAGGGTCAGCAGGGCCCCGGGCTGCTGTTGTAGGGTCTGTAGGGCAGGGGGGTGTCCTTGTAGGGCCGGGGGGGCTCTGGTGTCCCCGCAGCATGCCTGACCCCGCTTGTCCCCAACCCCCAGCCCCGCTGGCTGCCCCCTCCCCACGCTAACCCCACTGCCACCCTGGCGTGTCCCCGAGTCACCCTGGGGTGTCCCTATGTCACCCCTTGGGTGTCATTGTGTCACCCCAGGGTGTCCCCGTGTCCCCTTGGGGTGTCCTTGTGTCATTGTAGGGTGTCCCCACGTCACCCTGGGGTGCCCCCCGTGTCCTCCTGGTGCGTCCCCATGTCACCCTGGGGCATCCCTGTGTCACCTTGGGGTGCCCCCATGTCCCTCTGGGGTGTCCCCACATCACCCTTGGGTGTCCCCACGTCACCCCAGGGTGTCCCCATGTCACTGTGGGGTGTTCCCCGTGTCACCCCAGGGTGTCCCCACATCACCCTTGGGTGTCCCCATGTCACCCCAGGGTGTCCCCATGTCCCCCTGGGGTGTCCCTGTGTCACCCCAGGGTGTCCCCATGCCATCGTAGTGTGTCCCTGTGTCACCCCGGGGTGCCACCCTGCCGCCCAGGGGCCACCCCCGTGCCCCCCGCCGCCGCCACCCCCCGTGTCCCCGCGCCCCCCACCCTGGGGTGTCCCCGCGGCGCCCCCTGACCCCGTCCCCGCGCCCCCCCCAGGGGAGAAGGTGATGGCAGACGACGAGTTCACGCAGGACCTCTTCCGCCTGCTGCAGCTGCTCTGCGAGGGGCACAACAACGGTACGGGGGTGGGGGGACACGGGGGGGCACGGGGGGACGTGGGGGGGACGTGGGGGGGCCGCTCTGACCCCGCTGCCCCCCCCCCAGACTTTTCCAGAACTACCTGCGCACGCAGACGGGCAACACCACCACCATCAACATCATCATCTGCACCGTGGACTACCTGCTGCGCCTGCAGGTGCCCGGCCCCAAATGGCCCCCAAATGGCCCCAAAAATCCCCAAGTGGCCCCAAATGGCCCCCAAAATCCCCAGCTGGCCACAAATGTCCTCGACTGGCCCCAAACATCCCCAGCTGGCCCCAAATATCCTCAGCTGGCCCCAAATGGCCCCAGCTGGCCCCAGCTGGTCCCAAACGTCCCCAAATATCCCCAGCTGGCCCTAAATGTCCCTAACCGGCCCCAAATGTCCCCAGCTGGCCCCAAATATCCCCAATCAGCCCCAAATGTCCCTAGCTGTTCCCAACTGGCCCCAAATGTCCCCAACCTTGTGCTCCAGTCCCCAGTCTTGTGCCCCCATGTCCCTGTGCCACCAACCGTCCCCATGACCCCAACCTTGTGCTGCTGGGGGTCCCCGTGTCCCTGTCCCCCATGTCCCTGTCCCCATGTCCCCGTCCCCGTGTCCCCGTCCCGCTGACGGCCCCGCTGGCGGCAGGAGTCCATCAGCGACTTCTACTGGTACTACTCGGGGAAGGACGTCATCGACGAGCAGGGGAAGAGGAATTTCTCCAAGGCCATGGCCGTGGCCAAGCAGGTCTTCAACAGCCTCACCGAGTACATCCAGGTGAGACCTGGCCCCATGTCCCCGTGTCCCTGGGGTCCCCGTGTCCTTGGGCTCCCCAGGTCCCTGCATCTGCCTGGGGGTCCTCGGGGGTCCTGGTGCCCAAGGGATCCCGGAGCTCCTGAGGGTCCCCAAGGTCTCCGAGGTCCCCAAGGGCCTCAGTGTCCTGGGGATCCTGATGGCCCTGAATGTCCCTGGGGGCCCCCAAGTGCCCCAAATGTCCCCAGGTGCCCCCCAAGGGATCCCAATGTCCCCAGGTGCCCCCCAGTGCCCCCAATGTCCCCAAGTGACCCTATGGGATTCCGATGTCCCTGGGTGCCCCCAATATCCCCAGGTGTCCCCCAGTGACCCCAATGTCCCCAAGTGACCCCAAGTGCCCCCAATGTCCCCAAGTGACCCCAATATCCCCAGGTGTCCCCCAGTGACCCCAATGTCCCCAAGTGACCCTAAGGGATTCCGATGTCCCTGGGTGCCTCTGAGTGCCCCCAGTATCCCCCCCAGGTGCCCCCAAGTGCCCTGATGTCCCCAAGCACCCCCAATGTCCCCAAGTGACCCCAAGTGCCCCCAATATCCCCAGGTGCCCCCCAGTGCCCCCAAGCGACCCCAGGGGATCCCGATGTCCCCAGGTGCCCCCAAGTGCCCCAACACCCCCTGCTCCCAGGGACCCCAATGCCCCCAAGCACCCCCGGTTCCCCCATGCCCTGGCGAGCCCCAAATGTGCCACCATCCCGGGGGGTCCCCGGGGTCCCCCGGCCCTCGCTGCCAGCCCCCCCCTGCCCCCCCCCAGGGTCCGTGCACGGGGAACCAGCAGAGCCTGGCCCACAGCCGCCTGTGGGACGCCGTCGTCGGCTTCCTCCACGTCTTCGCCCACATGATGAAGAAGCTGGCGCAGGTGGGCACTGGGAGGGCACTGGGAGCACTGGGACGAGCCCCCACCCCGCCCCGTACTAACCCTCTGGCCCCGAGGAGGGTGCCCCCGGCTCCCCCCCTCCCCACACCGTCACCCCGCTTCCCAAGGGACCCCCCCCCCAATTTGGGGGGTCCGCTCCTGACCGACCTTTCCGCCCCCACTGCTGCCAGATGGGGCCGGCGCCGGGACCACGAAACGGCGTAAGCACCCCCCCCGCACCCCCCCCCCCAGCTCTGCATGGCCTCACTAACCCCCCCCCCCCAGCACGGCACGACCCCCCCGTACCCCCCCATGCCCCCCCTCACCTTCCCACCCCCCTCATTTCCCCTGTGCATTGCAAGGATCGGTCCCGGAGCTGGTAAGAGGGAGGTGGGGGGGGGCAGGGCTGTGCTGGGGGGGGGGGGGGACACAATGCTTTGGGGGTCACGCTCTGTGCCCCCCCCCGCAGGATTCCAGCCAAATCGGGCTGCTGAAGGAGCTGCTGGACCTGCAGAAGGACATGGTGGTGATGCTGCTGTCCCTGCTGGAAGGTGGGGGGGGTCCCTGCACCCCGGGGGGGTCCCTGCTCCCTGAGGGGGCCCTGGGGGTCTGCTGGGACCTGATGGGGGGTCTCTGGGGGTCTTCTGCTGGGACCTGGTGGGGGGTCCCTGGGGGTCTCTGCTCCCTGGGGAGGTCCCTGGGGGTCCCCTGGGGGGTCTTCTGCTGGGACCTGGTAGAGGGTCCCTGGGGGCCCTCCGGGACCTGACGGCGGGTCCCCCTTCGTGCCCCCCACCCCATAATTAATAACTCCCCCCCCCATTGCCCCCGCAGGGAACGTGGTGAACGGCACGATCGCGCGGCAGATGGTGGACATGCTGGTGGAGTCGTCCAGCAACGTCACCATGATCCTCAAGTTCTTCGACATGTTCCTCAAGCTGCGCGACATCGTGGCCTCCGACGCCTTCCGCGACTACGTCTCGGACCCCGCGCGGCCTCATCTCCAAGAAGGATTTCCAGAAGGCCATGGACAGCCAGAAGCAGTACGAGCCGGCCGAGGTGCAGTTCCTGCTCTCCTGCTCCGAGGCGGACGAGAACGAGATGATCGACGTCGAGGCGTTCGCCCGGCCGCTTCCAGGAGCCGGCGCGCGACATCGGCTTCAACGTGGCCGTGCTGCTCACCAACCTGGCCGAGCACGTCCCCCCACGACCAGCGGCTGCGCACCTTCCTGGAGCAGGCGGCCAGCATCCTGGAGTATTTCCGTCCTTTCCTGGGCCGCATCGAGATCATGGGGGCGGCGCGGCGCATCGAGCGCCTCTACTTCGAGATCAGCGCCGCCAACAAGGCGCAGTGGGAGATGCCGCAGGTCAAGGAGTCCAAGCGCCAGTTCATCTTCGACGTGGTCAACGAGGGCGGCGAGGCCGAGAAGATGGAGCTCTTCGTCAGCTTCTGCGAGGACACCATCTTCGAGATGCAGATCGCCTCGCGCCTCTCCGAGGAGGAGCCGGCGCGCGACGGCGAGGAGGGCGAGGAGCAGGAGGACGAGGACGAGCCCCCCCCGGCCACCAGCACCGCCACCCCCCCCGCCACCCTCCGAGCCCTCCTCGGCTTTCGGGGAGCTGCTGGCGGGGGCCGGGGGGGCTGCGGCGCCTGCTGGGGACCCCCCCACTCGTGGCGGCGGCGGCTGCGGCGGCCTGCGCAAGAAGCCCCGGGCGCGAGCTGGCGTGGGCGGCGGGGGCGGCGGCGGGCCGGGCGGGTGCTGGGGGGGCTGCTGGGGGGCTGGGGGGTGCTGGGGGCCGTGGGGCGCTTGGCTTGGGTCTCCCTTTTCGGGGGGGGGGCTGGTGGAAGGCGCCCAGAAGCTGGCGCTGGCCGAGCTGCTGGCCAGCATGCCCGACCCCACGCAGGACACCGTGGGGGGCGGCGAGGCCGGGGGGGGGTGGCGTGGGGGGGGAGGGCGGCGGCGAGGAGGAAGCCCCCCCGCCCGCCCAGCTCCTGCCGCAGCCCCCCGAGGAAGAGGAGGAGGAGGAAGAGGCGGCGGTGGCGGCCGTGGTGCCGGCGGCTTTCGGGGGGCGCAAGGAGGTCGGGCACTACCGGCTGGCCGCCCCCGACGCCCCCGGGGGGCTGGGTGACATCGGGGAGCCCCCTGCCGCCGAGCCCCCCACCCCCGAGGGCACCCCCATCCTCAGGAGGAAGATCAGGGTAGGCAGCTGGGGGGGGAGCTGTGGGGAGGGGGTGGGCTGGGGTCCCTATGGGGGTGTTTGGGGGTCCCTATGGGAGGTGCTGGGGGACCTATGGGGGGGTCTGGGGGTCCTATGGGAGGTCTGGGGTCCCTATGGGGGGGTCTGTGAGGTGCTCGGGACCCTGTGGGAGGGGACTGGGGGTCCTATGGGGGGTGCTGGGGTCCCTATTGGGGGGTCTGGGGGACCTACGGGGGGATCTGGGGGTCCAATGGAGGTCTGGGGTCCCTATGGGGGGGCTCTGGGGTCCCTTATGGGGGGCAGAATCCATGAGGTCCCTCCAATGGGGGGGTCCCAATGGGGTGTGTGGGGGGTGGGACCCCTCAATTCCCTCCCAGCAGTGGGGAGTGAGGGGGGGGGTCTTTGGGGAGGGGGGGGGGTGGGCTGCTGAGCCCCCTTTCGTGCTGCAGGAGGATGGGGAGGAGGTGGTGGAGGAAGAGCCCCAGAAGGAGGAGGAGGCAGCGGCCGAGACCGAGAAGGCCGAGTGAGTGTGGGGGGGGTCCGGGGGGGGCCAGCACTGCTGGGGGGGGGGTCCTCCATGACCCCATAGGGGGGTGGGCTACCGGGGCAGGGTCCCGGCCGTGCCCCCCCCCTTGACGTCCCGTCCTCGCCCCAGCACGGAGAATGGGGAGAAGGCTGCGGCCGAGGGGGCCCGAGGGGGGGGCCGGAGGCTGCGGCCCCCCCCGAGAGGCGACGGAAATCGGCCCCCCGGGAGCGCAAGGAGCCCCCGGCCGAGGGGGGGCTGGAGTTCTGGGCAGAGCTGGAGGTGCAGAGGGTCAAGTTCCTGGTAAGGCTCGGGGAAAGGGGGGTGGACGGGCCCCCGGAGCTGGGGGGGGGGTGGTGGTGGTGGTGGTGGGGGGTCTCACCCGTGCCCCCCCCCCCGCTGTGCACAGAATTACTTGTCGCGGAATTTCTACAACCTGCGCTTCCTGGCGCTCTTCCTCGCCTTCGCCATCAACTTCATCCTCCTCTTCTACAAGGTCGGGGCTCCCCTGGGGGGGGCGAGGTTGGGAAGGGGGGGACTCAGAGGGCTGGGGGGGGAGGACAGGGGTTGGGGGAGGACAGGAGGCTGTGGGGGGGCAGGGGTTGGGGGTAGGATGGGTTGGGAGAGGACAGGAGGCTGGGGCAGGACAGGAGACAGTGGGGGGCACAGGGGTCTTATGGGGGAGGACAGGGGGCTGGGGGGGGGACACAGGGGGCTGGGGGGGCCACAGGGGGTCGGGGGGGCAGGAGTTAGGGGGAGGACAGGGGTTGGGGGAGGACAGGAGGCTGGGGGGGGACACAGGGGGCTCAGGGGGGACAGGGGATTCGGAGGGGGGGTCTGCAAAGGACCCCTCTGACCCGGGGTCCCCCCTGGCAGGTGTCGGAGCACCCGCCGGGCGCCGAGGAGGAGCCCGAGGAAGGCTCGGGGCTGGCGGGTGGAGGCGGAGGCCGGGGAGGAGGCCGGGGAGGAGGGCAGCGTGGTGTACTACTTCCTGGAGGAGAGCACCGGCTACATGCAGCCCGCGCTGCAGGGGCTGGCGCTGGCCCACACGCTGGTGGCCTTCCTCTGCATCATCGGCTACAACTGCCTCAAGGTCGGCCGGACACGCCCCCTGGACACGCCCAGATAGGCCACGCCCCCTCCGACCACGCCCTCTTTGGCCACGCCCTCGTGTTCCACCCCCACCCCCTGCCCCTGGTGCGGCTACCTGGGGCTATGACCTGCCCGAAGCCACGCCCCCTGATGCTGTAGCCACGCCCCCTGATGCTGTAGCCACGCCCCCTGATGCTGTAGCCTCGCCCCCTGGCATCGTGGCCACGCCCACAAAGTGGCCACGCCTGCTCCCCTTGGCCACGCCCTCTGGGTTGTAGCCATGCCCCCCCCACCCCAGGCTCTGTGCCTCCCCGGCCCCTTGCTGACCCCATTGACCCCGTGTCCTCAGTGACCCCATTGACCCCAATGACCCCATGTCCCCATTGACCCCCCATGACCCCATCCTCAATGACCCCCTGTCCTCAGCAACCCCAGACCCATGTCCCCAATGACCCCATTGACCCCATTGACCCCAATGACCCCCTGTCCTCAATGACCCCAGACCCATGTCCCCAATGAACCCATTGACCCCATGACCCATGTCCCCATTGACCCCGTCCCCAATGACCCCAATGACCCCATTGACCCTGTGACCCCATGTCCCCATTGACCCCCCACTGCCCCCCCGGACCCCATTGACCCCCCATTGACCCCCCCCTGCCCCCCCCTGCCCCATTGACCCCCCCCCTGCCCCATTGACCCCCTACTGTCCCCCCCGACCCCCCCCTGACCCCGCTGTCCCCCCCAGATCCCGCTGGTGATCTTCAAGCGGGAGAAGGAGGGTGGCGCGGCGCCTCGAGTTCTCGGGGCTCTACATCACCGAGGCAGCCCCCGGACGACGACGTCAAGGGCCAGTGGGACCGGCTGGTGCTCAACGCCCAGTACGGGGGGGGGCATTTTTTTTGGGGGGGGGGCCACACAATGCAGGGGCCCCCCCCCTCACCCCTATTTTCCCCCCCCTTCAGGTCTTTCCCTAGCAATTACTGGGACAAATTCGTCAAGAGGAAGGTGAGGAGGGTGCATGGGGGGGTGAAGGGGGTGCAGGGGGGGGGGGGTGAGGGGGTGGTGACCCCCCCAGCACCCACACCGGTGCCCCCCCCGCCCCCCCCCCACCCGTAGGTGCTGGAGAAGTACGGGGACATCTACGGGCGCGAGCGCATCGCCGAGCTGCTGGGCATGGAGCTGGCGAGCCTGGAGATCGGGGCGCAGGGCGAGAGGAAGCCCCCCCCCGACAGCTCCCTGCTCACCTGGTGGGTGCTGGGGGGGGCCGTTTGGGGACCCCCCCAATAGCTGGGGGTGCCCCCAGCCTTATTTTTTGTCCGTGCCCCCCCCCGACCCCCCGCAGGATCACCTCCATCGACATCCGCTACCAGATCTGGAAATTCGGCGTCATCTTCACCGACAACGTGCGTCGGGGCGGGGGGATGGAAAATTGGATTTAATTTTCATTTTTTGGGGGGGGGTGACGGCGTTTTTCGGTGCCCCCCCCGGCGCAGTCCTTCCTCTACCTGACGTGGTACATGGTCATGTCCCTGCTGGGCCACTACAACAACTTCTTCTTCGCCTCGCACCTCCTGGACATCGCCATGGGGGTGAAGACGCTGCGCACCATCCTCTCCTCCGTCACCCACCAACGGCAAGCAGGTGGGTCTGGGGGGGGCCCGGGGGGGGCTTTTTCTTTTTTTTGGGGGGTGTTGCTGATGATTTGTGCCCCCCCCCCAGCTGGCGATGTGACGGTGGGGCTGCTGGCCGTGGTGGTGTACCTCTACACCGTGGTGGCCTTCAACTTCTTCCGCAAGTTCTACAACAAGAGCGAGGACGAGGACGAGCCCGACATGAAGTGCGACGACATGATGACGGTACGGGGGGGGCCGGGGGGGTGGGGGGGGCATGGGGGGGGGCTAGGGGGGGTGGGGGGGGCACGGGGAGGGGGCTGGGGGGGGGATGGGGGGGCGGGGGGGGGCACGGGAAGGGGGCATGGAGTGGGAATAGGAGGCTGGGGGGGGGCTTGGGGGGGGGCCTGAGGGGGACATGTAATGCCCCCCACACCCCATAACGCCCCCCCCATATCCCCATAACTCCCCATAACGCCCCCCCACACCCCATACCCCCCCCCATACCCCCCCTTAACGCCCCCATAACGCCCCCCCACCCCCCGTTACCCCCCCATAACCCCCCCATAATGCCCCCCACACCCCATACCCCCCTATACCCCCCCATGACGCCCCCCACCCCCCGTACCCCCCATAACCCCCCCATAACCCCTCCACCCCCCGTACCCCCCCGTACCCCCCCCAGCACTTCTCGTTCCCGCTGCCGTGCCCCCTGCGCGTGTTCGCGCTGCTGCTGCCCCCCGGGGGGGCCCTGCCGCGGGTCTGCATCGGCGCCGGCCCCGGGCCCTGCCCCGCCCGCCCCGTGAGCCTCCGGACCATCGACCTCAACTCGCTCAGCTCCTGGTTCGGGCCCCCGACAGCGGTGAGGGGGGGTCCCCGGGGTGGGGGGGTCCCCGGGGTGGGGGGGGGTTGGGGGGAATACTGGGGGTTTGGGGGAATTGGGGGAATTTGGGGGATTTGGGGGATTTGGGGGGATTTGGGGATTTGGGGGGATTTGGGGAATTTGGAGGATTTAGGGGAAATCCTGGGGGTTTGGGGGATTTGGGGAAATACTGGGGGTTTGGGGGATCCAGAGGGTTTGGGAGAATTTCAGGGAATTTGGGGGAATTTGGGGAATGTGGGAATTTCGGGGGTCCTGAGGACCTTTGGGGGGGTCCTGAGGGTTTGGGGGGGTCCTGAGGATTTGGGGAGGAATTCTGCGCGTTTGGGGTCCTCGATTTGGGGGTGTCCCAAGGACTTTGGGGGGGGGGGGGTTCCCCCCTCAGCGTGCGACACCAGGGTCCCTGCCAGTGCTGGGGGGGTCCCTGCCCCCCCCATCAAGGATTAAATTTTGGGGTGCCCCCCCCTTGTGTGTCCCCCCCCCCCCAGAGCCCTCGTGCCCCGGCGCCGTGCAGGTGACGCAGCTGGACAGCGAGACGGTGCTGGTGCTGCTGGACCGTGAGTCTGTCTGTGACCCCCCCCATCCGTCTGTCCCCCCCCCCCCGGGACCCCCCCACCCCAAAATTTTGTGTCCCCCCCCCCCCAGGGCAGCGTCAAGATCGTCACCCTGCAGGGAGCCCCCGCCGCCCCCGACACCGCCTTCGGACGTGGCCGTGGAGGCCGTGGGTGGGTGCCAGGGGGGGGTCCTGAGTTGGGGGGGGGGGATTTTAGGGTGGGGGGGGGCTCTGACCTGTGCCCCCCCACCCCAAAATTGCCCCCCCCCCAGCCTTGGTCCGCGGCTGCCTCCAAGCCTTCTGGCGGCACGGCGTTGCAGGTGCGGCAGGTGGCTCGGCCCAGGTGAGGACCCCCCCCCGGCACCCCAATTTTTTTTTTTCTGGGGGGGGGCACCCCCCTGACCCCCCCCTTCCCTTTTTTCCCCCCCCCCCACTTTAAATCTCCCCCCCCAGCTGATCGAGGAGCTCCGGGACCAGCGCTGGGACTTTCCGCCTGCTCAGCTCCGAGAGGTCCGTAGGGGGGGGGTTATTTTTTTGGGGGGGGGGGCATCAGGGTGTGCCTACACCCCCCCCCATTTATTTCCCCCCCCCCCAGCACCCTGGTCCTGGAGACTCGCCCCACCGACGAGGAAGGCGCTTACAGCAACCTCTACGTCCAGGCGTGACCCCCCCCCCCGGAAAAAAAAAATCCCCCCCCCCTTTTTTTGCTGAAAAAAATAAAAATGAAGGACCCCCCCCCCCCCCCAAAAAAAAAAAAAATTGCTTGTGTCTGTGCTGAGGGGGGGGCACAAAACAGGGGGGGGGTTCTGCAGGGTTTTTATTGACGAGTGGAGCCCCCCCCCCCCAGGAGAAGAGGTGCTGGGGGGGGGGGGCAGGAGCTGGGGGGGGGCATTGTGGGGGGGGGGTGTTTTAATGGGGGGGGTCTCGCGGGGGGGTCACCCCAGCTGGTCCTCGTACTGCTTGCGGAAGCAGTCGCCAGCAGGGAAGAAGTCCCAGCAGCGCTCCTGGTACATCTTCCACACGTAGGACTCCTGGGGGGGGGGGGGCCGGGGGGGGGCACATTAACCCCCCCCCCAACCCCCCAAAGCCCCCCCCCAGCGGGTGTCCCCCCCCCCCAAAAAAAAAATCCCCCTCCCCTTACAACCCCACCCCATTGCAACCCCCCCCAAACCCCACAGGACCCCCCCCAAGCCCCACAGGACCCCCCCCAAATCCCACAGGACCCCCCCCCACCTTGTGCCCCCCCCCCAAAATAATAACACCCCCTTTTTTATTTTGGGGGGGGGTCCCACCTGCCCCGTGTGCTCCGTCTCGTCCTTGTTGATCAAGTACATCAGGAAGAACCTTGGGGGGGGATTTTTTTTTTGGGGGGGGGGGTCAGTGGGAGGGGGTCGGGGGGGATGTTGAGGTGCCCCCCCCGTGGTCCCCCCCCCCGGCTGCTCACATGTAGTTGGCCAGGTTGTGCTCCTCCAGCGTGTGGGTCTCGAAGCCGTGCGGCGTGGTGTCGAAGTAGTCGCTGCCGATGCCGCAGATGAAGCATTTCGTCTGGGGGGGGGGGGCAAATAAATTTGGGGGGGGGTCCCCAATTTCCTACCCCCCCCCAAACCCCAAATATTGCCCCCCCCACGCACCTCCATGTCCTCCTTCACCTGCTCCTGCTGGTCCCGCAGCTCCCCGAAGGCGTCGATGATCAGACCTGGGGGGGGGGGAGGCAGCAGGGGTTCGGACCCCCCCCCCAATGACTCCCCCCCAAACAAAAAAAGGCCCCCCCCGTTACCCTGGGATGATGGCGAGGAGGATGACGATGACGAAGAAGAAGAAGGTGATGTCGAAGACGACGCGGTACAGCTCGTAGTCGTCCCCCGCCGGGTCCTCGATCTCGTCCCCGATGCCCCCCCCGGCCCGGACCCCCACGTACATGTGGAACAGGTAGCACTGGGGGGGGGGACACAAAAAGGGGGGGGTGCCAGCTGAGAGACCCCCCCCAAATCATCCCAGAGACACCCAGGAACCCCCCACACACACAGAGAGACCCCCCAGGAACCCCCAGGTACCTCCAGACCCCCCCCAAACCCCCAGAGACCCCCCCCAAATCCATCCCATGGAAACCCGAGGACCCCCCCCCAGTTTAACTCCAGACCTCCCCACGACCCCAAAGACCCCCCCAGGACCCCCCAAACCCATCCAAGAGACCCCCCAGTGACCCTCAGGACCCCCCCCCCACACCCAGAGCCCCCCCCATTTCCTCCAGACCCCCCCACGACCCTAAAG
This sequence comes from Somateria mollissima, assembly GCA_951411735.1. Lineage (NCBI taxonomy): Eukaryota > Metazoa > Chordata > Aves > Anseriformes > Anatidae > Somateria > Somateria mollissima. The sequence goes on along the minus strand of CATOCB010000411.1, from coordinate 31,462 downwards.
ACCCCCCCCAGAACCTCCCAAAACCATTCCAGAGACCCCAACTCACCCCCAGGACCCTCAGGACCTCCCCAGCCCCCCCAACCCCTCCCAGCCCCCCAAGCCCCCCCCCAAGCCCCCCCAGCCCTCCCTAGAACCACCCAGCTCCCCTCGCAGCACCACCGCAGCCCCCCCATGTCCCCCCAGGCCCCCCCCCAAGCCCCCCCCCAGCCTCCTATTCCCACTCCATGCCCCCTTCCCGTGCCCCCCCCCCCGCCCCCCCATCCCCCCCCCAGCCCCCTCCCCGTGCCCCCCCCACCCCCCCTAGCCCCCCCCCATGCCCCCCCCACCCCCCCGGCCCCCCCGTACCGTCATCATGTCGTCGCACTTCATGTCGGGCTCGTCCTCGTCCTCGCTCTTGTTGTAGAACTTGCGGAAGAAGTTGAAGGCCACCACGGTGTAGAGGTACACCACCACGGCCAGCAGCCCCACCGTCATCGCCAGCTGGGGGGGGGGGCACAAATCATCAGCAACACCCCCAAAAAAAAGAAAAAGCCCCCCCCGGGCCCCCCCCAGACCCACCTGCTTGCCGTTGTGGGTGACGGAGGAGAGGATGGTGCGCAGCGTCTTCACCCCCATGGCGATGTCCAGGAGGTGCGAGGCGAAGAAGAAGTTGTTGTAGTGGCCCAGCAGGGACATGACCATGTACCACGTCAGGTAGAGGAAGGACTGCGCCGGGGGGGGGCACCGAAAAACGCCGTCACCCCCCCAAAAAATAAAAATTAAATCCAATTTTCCATCCCCCCGCCCCGACGCACGTTGTCGGTGAAGATGACGCCGAATTTCCAGATCTGGTAGCGGATGTCGATGGAGGTGATCCTGCGGGGGTGGGGGGGGCACGGACAAAAATAAGGCTGGGGGCACCCCCAGCTATTGGGGGGGGTCCCCAAACGGCCCCCCCCCAGCACCCACCAGGTGAGCAGGGAGCTGTCGGGGGGGGGCTTCCTCTCGCCCTGCGCCCCGATCTCCAGGCTCGCCAGCTCCATGCCCAGCAGCTCGGCGATGCGCTCGCGCCCCGTAGATGTCCCCGTACTTCTCCAGCACCTACGGGTGGGGGGGGGCGGGGGGGGCACCGGTGTGGGTGCTGGGGGGGTCACCACCCCCTCACCCCCCCCCTGCACCCCCTTCACCCCCCCATGCACCCTCCTCACCTTCCTCTTGACGAATTTGTCCCAGTAATTGCTAGGGAAAGACCTGAAGGGGGGGGGAAAATAGGGGTGAGGGGGGGTCCCTGCATTGTGTGGCCCCCCCCCAAAAAAAATGCCCCCCCCCCGTACTGGGCGTTGAGCACCAGCCGGTCCCACTGGCCCTTGACGTCGTCGTCCGGGGGCTGCTCGGTGATGTAGAGCCCCGAGAACTCGAGGCGCCGCGCCACCCTCCTTCTCCCGCTTGAAGATCACCAGCGGGATCTGGGGGGGGACAGCGGGGTCAGGGGGGGTCGGGGGGGACAGTAGGGGGTCCAATGGGGCAGGGGGGGGTCAATGGGGCAGGGGGGGGCAGGGGGGGGTCAATGGGGGGTCAATGGGGTCGGGGGGGCAGTGGGGGGTCAATGGGGACATGGGGTCACAGGGTCAATGGGGTCATTGGGGTCATTGGGGACGGGGTCAATGGGGACATGGGGTCATGGGGTCAATGGGCTCATTGGGGACATGGGTCTGGGGTCATTGAGGACAGGGGGTCATTGGGGTCAATGGGGTCAATGGGCTCATTGGGGACATGGGTCTGGGGGTCACTGAGGACACGGGGTCAATGGGGTCAGCAGGGGCCGGGGAGGCACAGAGCCTGGGGTGGGGGGGGCATGGCTACAACCCAGAGGGCGTGGCCAAGGGGAGCAGGCGTGGCCACTTTGTGGGCGTGGCCACGATGCCAGGGGGCGAGGCTACAGCATCGGGGGGCGTGGCTACAGCATCAGGGGGCGTGGCTACAGCATCAGGGGGCGTGGCTTCGGGCAGGTCATAGCCCCAGGTAGCCGCACCAGGGGCAGGGGGTGGGGGTGGAACACGAGGGCGTGGCCAAAGAGGGCGTGGTCGGAGGGGGCGTGGCCTATCTGGGCGTGTCCAGGGGGCGTGTCCGGCCGACCTTGAGGCAGTTGTAGCCGATGATGCAGAGGAAGGCCACCAGCGTGTGGGCCAGCGCCAGCCCCTGCAGCGCGGGCTGCATGTAGCCGGTGCTCTCCTCCAGGAAGTAGTACACCACGCTGCCCTCCTCCCCGGCCTCCTCCCCGGCCTCCGCCTCCACCGCCAGCCCCGAGCCTTCCTCGGGCTCCTCCTCGGCGCCCGGCGGGTGCTCCGACACCTGCCAGGGGGACCCCGGGTCAGAGGGGTCCTTTGCAGACCCCCCCTCCGAATCCCTGTCCCCCCTGAGCCCCCTGTGTCCCCCCCCAGCCTCCTGTCCTCCCCCAACCCCTGTCCTCCCCCTAACTCCTGCCCCCCCCGACCCCCTGTGGCCCCCCCCAGCCCCCTGTGTCCCCCCCCAGCCCCCTGTCCTCCCCCATAAGACCCCTGTGCCCCCCACTGTCTCCTGTCCTGCCCCAGCCTCCTGTCCTCTCCCAACCCATCCTACCCCCAACCCCTGCCCCCCCACAGCCTCCTGTCCTCCCCCAACCCCTGTCCTCCCCCCCCAGCCCTCTGAGTCCCCCCCTTCCCAACCTCGCCCCCCCCAGGGGAGCCCCGACCTTGTAGAAGAGGAGGATGAAGTTGATGGCGAAGGCGAGGAAGAGCGCCAGGAAGCGCAGGTTGTAGAAATTCCGCGACAAGTAATTCTGTGCACAGCGGGGGGGGGGCACGGTGAGACCCCCACCACCACCACCACCACCCCCCCCCCCAGCTCCGGGGGCCCGTCCACCCCCCCTTTCCCCGAGCCTTACCAGGAACTTGACCCTCTGCACCTCCAGCTCTGCCCAGAACTCCAGCCCCCCCTCGGCCGGGGGCTCCTTGCGCTCCCGGGGGGCGATTTCCGTCGCCTCTCGGGGGGGGCCGCAGCCTCCGGCCCCCCCCTCGGCCCCCTCGGCCGCAGCCTTCTCCCCATTCTCCGTGCTGGGGCGAGGACGGGACGTCAAGGGGGGGGGCACGGCCGGGACCCTGCCCCGTAGCCCACCCCCCTATGGGGTCATGGAGACCCCCCCCCCAGCAGTGCTGGCCCCCCCCCGGACCCCCCCACACTCACTCGGCCTTCTCGGTCTCGGCCGCTGCCTCCTCCTCCTTCTGGGGCTCTTCCTCCACCACCTCCTCCCCATCCTCCTGCAGCACGAAAGGGGCTCAGCAGCCCCCCCCCCCCCCCTCCCCAAAGACCCCCCCCCCTCACTCCCCACTGCTGGGAGGGAATTGAGGGGTCCCACCCCCCACACACCCCATTGGGACCCCCCCATTGGAGGGACCTCATGGATTCTGCCCCCCATAAGGGACCCCAGAGCCCCCCCATAGGGACCCCAGACCTCCCATTGGACCCCCAGATCCCCCCGTAGGTCCCCCCAGACCCCCCAATAGGGACCCCAGCACCCCCCCATAGGACCCCCAGTCCCCTCCCACAGGGTCCCGAGCACCTCACAGACCCCCCCATAGGACCCCAGACCTCCCATAGGACCCCCAGACCCCCCCATAGGTCCCCCAGCACCTCCCATAGGGACCCCCAAACACCCCCATAGGGACCCCAGCCCACCCCCTCCCCACAGCTCCCCCCCCCAGCTGCCTACCCTGATCTTCCTCCTGAGGATGGGGGGTGCCCTCGGGGGTGGGGGGCTCGGCGGCAGGGGGCTCCCCGATGTCACCCAGCCCCCCGGGGGCGTCGGGGGCGGCCAGCCGGTAGTGCCCGACCTCCTTGCGCCCCCCGAAAGCCGCCGGCACCACGGCCGCCACCGCCGCCTCTTCCTCCTCCTCCTCTTCCTCGGGGGGCTGCGGCAGGAGCTGGGCGGGCGGGGGGGCTTCCTCCTCGCCGCCGCCCTCCCCCCCCACGCCACCCCCCCCGGCCTCGCCGCCCCCCCACGGTGTCCTGCGTGGGGTCGGGCATGCTGGCCAGCAGCTCGGCCAGCGCCAGCTTCTGGGCGCCTTCCACCAGCCCCCCCCCGAAAAGGGAGACCCAAGCCAAGCGCCCCACGGCCCCCCAGCACCCCCCAGCCCCCCAGCAGCCCCCCCCAGCACCGCCCGGCCCGCCGCCGCCCCCGCCGCCCACGCCAGCTCGCGCCCGGGCTTCTTGCGCAGCCGCCGCAGCCGCCGCCGCCACGAGTGGGGGGTCCCCAGCAGGCGCCGCAGCCCCCCGGCCCCCGCCAGCAGCTCCCCGAAAGCCGAGGAGGGCTCGGAGGGTGGCGGGGGGGTGGCGGTGCTGGTGGCCGGGGGGGGGCTCGTCCTCGTCCTCCTGCTCCTCGCCCTCCTCGCCGTCGCGCGCCGGCTCCTCCTCGGAGAGGCGCGAGGCGATCTGCATCTCGAAGATGGTGTCCTCGCAGAAGCTGACGAAGAGCTCCATCTTCTCGGCCTCGCCGCCCTCGTTGACCACGTCGAAGATGAACTGGCGCTTGGACTCCTTGACCTGCGGCATCTCCCACTGCGCCTTGTTGGCGGCGCTGATCTCGAAGTAGAGGCGCTCGATGCGCCGCGCCGCCCCCATGATCTCGATGCGGCCCAGGAAAGGACGGAAATACTCCAGGATGCTGGCCGCCTGCTCCAGGAAGGTGCGCAGCCGCTGGTCGTGGGGGGACGTGCTCGGCCAGGTTGGTGAGCAGCACGGCCACGTTGAAGCCGATGTCGCGCGCCGGCTCCTGGAAGCGGCCGGCGAACGCCTCGACGTCGATCATCTCGTTCTCGTCCGCCTCGGAGCAGGAGAGCAGGAACTGCACCTCGGCCGGCTCGTACTGCTTCTGGCTGTCCATGGCCTTCTGGAAATCCTTCTTGGAGATGAGGCCGCGCGGGTCCGAGACGTAGTCGCGGAAGGCGTCGGAGGCCACGATGTCGCGCAGCTTGAGGAACATGTCGAAGAACTTGAGGATCATGGTGACGTTGCTGGACGACGGACGACTCCACCAGCATGTCCACCATCTGCCGCGCTGATCGTGCCGTTCACCACGTTCCCTGCGGGGCAATGGGGGGGAGTTATTAATTATGGGGTGGGGGGCACGAAGGGGGACCCACCGTCAGGTCCCGGAGGGCCCCCAGGGACCCCCCACCAGGTCCAGCAGAAGACCCCCAGGGACCCCACCTCCAAGTCCCAGCAGACCCCCAGGGACCTCCTCAGGGAGAGGGGACCCCCCTGGGTTGTGGGGACCCCCAAGGAATCCTCCACCAGGTCCCAGGAGACCCTCAGGAGTGGAACCCCCAGGGACCCCTCCCCAGGCAGTGGGGACCCCCAGGGACCCCCCACCAGGTCCCAGCAGAAGACCCCCAGGGACCCACCTCCAAGTCACAGCAGACTCCCAGGGCCCACCCCCCCCCAGGAAGCAGGGACCCCAGGGTCCCCCCTGGGGAGTGGGGACCCCAGGGACCCCCCACCAGATCCCAGCAGAAAACCCCCAGGGACCCTCCCAGGGAGCGGAGGACCCCCAGAGACCCCCCCAGGAAGCAGGAACCCCCAGGGACCCTCCACCAGGTCGTGGTAGAAGACCCCAGGGACCCCCACCAGGTCCCAGCAGAAGACCCCCCAGGGACCTCCCCAGGGAGCAGAGACCCCCAGGGACCCCCCCACCAGGATCCCAGCAGAAAACCCCCAGGGACCCCCCCAGGGGAGTGAGGATCCCCAGAGACCCCCCCAGGAAGCCAGGAACCCCCCAGGGACCCTCCACCAGGTCGCGGTAGAAGACCCCAGGGACCCCCACCAGGTCCCAGCGGAAGACCCCCAGGGCCCCCTCAGGGAGCAGGGACCCCTCCGGGGTGCAGGGACCCCCCCCCACCTTCCAGCAGGGACCAGCAGCATCACCACCATGTCCTTCTGCAGGTCCAGCAGCTCCTTCAGCAGCCCGATTTGGCTGGAATCCTGCGGGGGGGGCACAGAGCGTGACCCCCAAAGCATTGTGTGTCCCCCCCCCAGCACAGGCCCTGCCCCCCCCCCACCTCCCTCTTACCAGCTCCGGGACCGATCCTTGCAACACGCAGGGGAAATGAGGGGGGTGGGAAGGTGAGGGGGGGCATGGGGGGGTACGGGGGGGGTCGTGCCGTGCTGGGGGGGGGGTTAGTGAGGCCATGCAGAGCTGGGGGGGGTGCGGGGGGGGTGCTTACGCCGTTTCGTGGTCCCGGCGCCGGCCCCATCTGGCAGCAGTGGGGGCGGAAAGGTCGGTCAGGAGCGGACCCCAAATTGGGGGGGGTCCTTTGGGAAGCGGGGGTGACGGTGTGGGGAGGGGGGAGCCGGGGGCACCCTCCTCGGGGCCAGAGGGTTAGTACGGGGCGGGGGGGGGCTCGTCCCAGTGCTCCCAGTGCCCTCCCAGTGCCCACCTGCGCCAGCTTCTTCATCATGTGGGCGAAGACGTGGAGGAAGCCGACGACGGCGTCCCACAGGCGGCTGTGGGCCAGGCTCTGCTGGTTCCCCGTGCACGGACCCTGGGGGGGGCAGGGGGGGCTGGCAGCGAGGGCCGGGGGACCCCGGGGACCCCCCGGGATGGTGGCACATTTGGGGCTCACCAGGGCATGGGGGAAACCGGGGGTGCTTGGGGGCATTGGGGTCCCTGGGAGCAGGGGGTGTTGGGGCACTTGGGGGCACCTGGGGACATCGGGATCCCCTGGGGTCACTTGGGGACACTGGGGGCACTGGGGGGCACCTGGGGATATTGGGATCCCTTGGGGTCACTTGGGGACATTGGGGGCACTTGGGGACATCAGGGCACTTGGGGGCACCTGGGGGGGATACTGGGGGCACTCAGGGGCACCCAGGGTCATTGGAATCCCTTAGGGTCACTTGGGGACATTGGGGTCACTGGGGGACACCTGGGGATACTGGGGGCACTTGGGGGCACCCAGGGGACATCGGAATCCCTTAGGGTCACTTGGGGACATTTGGGGCACTTGGGGACCCCCAGGGACATTCAGGGCCATCAGGATCCCCAGGACACTGAGGCCCTTGGGGGACCCTCAGGAGCTCCGGGATCCCTTGGGCACCAGGACCCCCGGGGACCCCCAGGCAGATGCAGGACCTGGGGACCCCAAGGACACCGGGGACCCCAGGGACATGGGGGACACGGGGGACATGGGCCAGGTCTCACCTGGATGTACTCGGTGAGGCTGTTGAAGACCTGCTTGCCACGGCCATGGCCTTGGAGAAATTCCTCTTCCCATGCTCGTCGATGACGTCCTTCCCCGAGTAGTACCAGTAGAAGTCGCTGATGGACTCCTGCCGCCAGTGGGGCCGTCAGCGGGACGGGGGACACGGGGATGGGGACATGGGGACAGGGACATGGGGACAGGGACACGGGGACAGGGACATGGGGACCCCCAGCAGCACAAGGTTGGGTCATGGGGACGGTTGGTGGCACAGGGACATGGGGCACAAGACTGGGGACTGGAGCACAAGGTTGGGGACATTTGGGGCCAGTTGGGAACAGCTAGGGACATTTGGGGCTGATTGGGGATATTTGGGGCCAGCTGGGGACATTTGGGGCCGGTTAGGGACATTTAGGGCCAGCTGGGGATATTGGGGACATTGGGACCAGCTGGGGCCAGCTGGGGCCATTTGGGGCCAGCTGAGGATATCTGGGGCCAGCTGGGACGTTTGGGGCCGGTTGAGGACATTTGTGGCCAGCTGGGGATTTTGGGGGCCATTTGGGGCCATTTGGGGCCGGGCACCTGCAGGCGCAGCAGGTAGTCCACGGTGCAGATGATGATGTTGATGGTGGTGGTGTTGCCCGTCTGCGTGCGCAGGTAGTTCTGGAAGTCTGGGGGGGGGCAGCGGGGTCAGAGCGGCCCCCCCACGTCCCCCCCATGTCCCCCCGTGCCCCCCCGTGTCCCCCCACCCCCGTACCGTTGTTGTGCCCCTCGCAGAGCAGCTGCAGCAGGCGGAAGAGGTCCTGCGTGAACTCGTCGTCTGCCATCACCTTCTCCCCTGGGGGGGCGCGGGGACGGGGTCAGGGGGCGCCGCGGGGACACCCCGGGGTGGGGGCGCGCGGGGGACACGGGGGGGGGTGGCGGCGGCGGGGGCGCGGGGTGGCCCCTGGGCGGCAGGGTGGCACCCCGGGGTGACACAGGGACACACTACGATGGCAATGGGGACAGCCTGGGGTGACACAGGGACACCCCAGGGGGACACGGGGACACCATGGGGTGACATGGGGACACCCCAGAGGGACATGGGGACACCCTGGGGTGACGTGGGGACACCCCAGAGGGACACGGGGGCACCCCAAGGTGACACAGGGATGCCCCAGGGTGACATGGGGACGCACCAGGAGGACACGGGGGCACCCCAGGGTGACGTGGGGACACCCTACAATGACACAAGGACACCCCAAGGGGACACGGGGACACCCTGGGGTGACACAATGACACCCAAGGGTGACATAGGGACACCCCAGGGTGACTCGGGGACACGCCAGGGTGGCAGTGGGGTTAGCGTGGGGAGGGGGCAGCCAGCGGGGCTGGGGGTCGGGGACAAGCGGGGTCAGGCATGCTGCGGGGACACCAGAGCCCCCCCGGCCCTACAAGGACACCCCCTGCCCTACAGACCCCTACAACAGCAGCCCGGGGCCCTGCTGACCCTACACGGACACCCCGCAGCCCCCCGGCCCTACAGGAGCCCCCCTGTTGTTACAGACCCCATAACAACACCCTGCGGCCTGGAGACCCTACAATAACACCCCGCAGCCCTACAGGCTCTGCGATCAGCCCCACGGCCCTATAGACCCCACAACAACACCTCATAGCCCCTACAGACCCTGCAACAGCTCCTGCAGCCCTACAGACCCCAATACAAGCCCCCAATCCTACAGACCCCTGATATGAGCCCCCCGGCCCTACAGACCTCAATACAGCCCCCCCAGCCCTACAGATCCTACAACCCCTGACCCTACAGACCCCATTATAAGCACCCTGGCCCTACAGACCCCAATACAGCCCCCCCAACCCTACAGACCCAATAACACCCCCGTGGCCCTACAGACCCTACAACCCCCGGCCCTACAGACCCCATTATAAGCCCCCGGCCCTACAGACCCCAATACAGCCCCCCCAGCCCTACAGACCCTATAACCCCCAGCCCTATAGACCCTATAACAACACCCTCTGGCCCTACAGACCCTGTTATAAGCCCCCCAGGCCCTACAGACCCCAATACAGCCCCCCCAGCCCTACAGACCCTATAACACCCCCCCGGCCCTACAGCCCCTATGGGGTCGGGTATTTACCGTTCTCACGGCTGATGACTGCCGCCGGGAGCCGGGACGGGGAGAGAAGGGGAGAGAGGAGGTGAGCGGGGGGGGTCTGGGGGGCTTCGGGAAACGGGGGGGGGGATTTGGGGTGCAGATAGCCCCAAATAGGGGCTGGGGGGGGATTAGGGTCGGGGGCAGGCGGGACACCCTGTAAGGGCTACCAGGACCCAGAGGGAATTAGGGCTGGGGGGGGGGGCGTATTAGGGTTTGGGGGGTATAGGGGTTTGGGGGGGGGGGAATTAGGGTCTGGGGGGGGTATTGGGGGGGAATATTAGGGTTTGGGGGAGTATTAGGGTCTGGGGGGTATTGGGATTTTGGGGGGGTGTTATGGTTTGGGGGGGGTATATTAGGGTTTGGGGGTAATATTAGGGTTTGGGGGGGAATATTAGGGTGGGGGGTATTAGGGTTTGGGGGAGGTATTGGGGATTTTGGAGTGGGTTATTTGCATTTTGGGGGGGATTAGGATTTTTTGGAGGGGGGTTATTTGGGTTCGGGGGGGTTATTTGGGTTCGGGGGGGGGTCATTTGGGTTCGGGGGGGGGCATTAGAGGATCACAGCCACAATTAATAGCAAGGTCTGTGTGGGGGGGGTGCTGTGCAGTGGGACGGGGGGAGCAGAACGGGGACCCCCCCCCCGATGGCAGCCCCCCACCCACCCCAAAATCCCGCTCCCCGGGGGGGTCCCTGGGGCAGGGCCCCCCCACTCACTCGTCCCCTCCTCCGTCACCATGCCCAGCCCCTCCGCCTTGTTCTGCCGCTCGAACGCGTTCAGGTCCAGGACGCTGGGGGGGGGGGGGGGGGGGGGCAAATTGGGGGGGGGTCACCAAGAGCCCCCCCCCCACCAGAGTCCCCCTCCCACCCCCCCCAGGCTGTGCCTGACCCCCCACAAAAGGTTCATGGGGGGTGGGGGGGGGCAATGGGGAACCTATGGGGGTCCTGATGGGGGGGTTACTGGTGGTTGGGGGGGGGTCCTGATGTTTGGGGGGGGGGTCCCAGTGGTTGGGGGGGGGTCCCAGTGGTTGGGGGGGGGTCCTGATGGCTGGTGGGGGATCTGATGGCCATGGAGGGGGGGGGGTCTCAGTAGCTGGGGGGTGGCTCCTGATGGCTGGGGGGGGTCCCGATGGTTGGGGGGGGTCCCAGTGGCCATGGAGGGGTCCCAATGGTTGGGGGGGGGGGGTCCTGATGCTTGGGGGGGGGCCCAGTGTCTGGGGGGGGGGTCCCAGTGGCTGGGGAGGGGTCCCAATGGTTGAGGGGGGTCCCAATGGCCATGGAGGGGTCCCAATGGTTGGGGGGGGGTCCCAGTGACTGGGGGGGGGGTCCCAGTGGCTGGGGGGGGGGTCCCAATGGTTGGGGGGGGGGTCCCAGTATTGGGGGGGGTCCCAGCCTGCCCCCCCCTCACCTGCAGGTCTGCATCAGCGCCCTGGACGCTCTGGAAGAAGCCGACCTCGCGCTTCTCCTTCAGGTAGTCCAGCATTTTCTGGGGGGGGGGGACAGGGACACGTGGGCACCCGGACGGACAGACGGACACCCCCCCAGCCCCCCCCAGCCCCCCCCGGCCTCCCCCGGCCCCCCGACCTGCTGCACGTCGGCGTTGCCCCCGTTGAGGATGGAGATGCCGAGCTTGAGGGTGGACGACACCATCTCCCCCCGCTCCCCTGCGGGCACCAGCGGGCGCTCAGCGACCCCCCCCCGGGGCCCCCCAAAAAAATTCCGGGGTGCCCCGGGACCCCCCCGAAGTGTTGGGGAGCCCCGGGGACCCCCCCAAAATATTGGGGTGTCCCAGGACCCCCCCAAATATTAGGGTGCCCCAAGGCCCTCCCAGATATCAGCGCACCCCAGGACCCCCCCAAGTTTTGGGGCACCCCAGGACCTCCCCCCTATTTTTAGGTCTCCCCAGGACCCCCCACATTTTTGGGGGTGCCCCAGGACCCCCCCAGTTTTGGGGCACCCCAGGACCCCCCCATTTTCGGGGCACCCCAGGATCCCCCACACATTTTCAGGACTCCTTCCCTATTTTGGGGGCTCCCCAGGACCCCCACACACTTTCAGGACCCCCCAGGACCCCCCCTCATTTTGGGGGCACCCCAGGACCCCCCCAGATATCAGCGTTCCCAGGACCCCTCCCCTATTTTTGGGTCTCCCCAGGACCCCTCCCCTATTTTTGGGTCTCCCAGGACCCCCCCACATTTTGGGGTCCCCCCCAGCCCCCCCCCCATTTTGGGGGCCCCCCCACCTTTGCAGGCGCTGATCATCTGCAGCACCATCTCGGCGGCGCCACGCGTGTGCAGCCGGGCTTGCTGGTACAGCAGCTTCTGCTTCTCCATCTCCTTCTCCTGGGGGGGTTATTTTTTTTTTGGGGGGGGGGGGTCGGGGGGGCTGCAGGGCCTGGGGGGGGTCCTGGGGGGTCGCCCCCCAACCCACCTCGAACGAATCCTCAGCTTCCTCCTCTTCCTTCTCGTTCTCCTTCTTCTCCTCTTCCTCACCCCCTTCCTCGATGTGGCAGCTCTGGAAAGGTCACGGGGGAGGGGTTAACCCCTGACACCCCCCCAGATTAATTAATTAATTAATTAATTAATTGGGGGGGGGGGGGCACAGGACCCACCTTGGCCATGATGCCAGCGTACGCCATGTACAAGTGATCCTTCTCCAACTTGCTATGGGGGGGCGCAGGGGAGATGGGGGGGAGGCTCAGGGGCTGCACCTCCCCAACACGGGGACCCCTCCCCAAATTTGGGGACCCCCCCCCAAAAATTTAGGGGACCCCCCCCCAACCTCTTCTCCGTCAGCGCCGTGCGGCTGAAGTGCAGGATGAGCTGGTGCAGGGGGTCCGGCTTCGCGTCCTTCTCCTCCTCCTCCTCCTCCTCTTCCTCCCCCGATTTCTACCCCAGGGACACCGGGGGGGGGGGTCAGCGGGGGGGGTGGCCGAGCCGGTGACCCCCCCCCAGCCCCCCCACCCCCCCTGTGCCCACCGAGAGGTCGTCGATCATGCGGTCCTCGAAGGGGTGCTCCTCGGTCACCAGCCATGACAGCTTGTAGGCCTCCAGGAACATGTTGCAGGCGCGGTGCCTGCGGGCGCCCAGTTGCCCCCAGTTACCCCCAGTTACCCCCAGTAGGTGCCCAGTTGCCTCCGGAGGCTCCCCAGTTATCCCCAGTAGCTCCCCGGTTACCCCCAGTTGCCTCCAGAAGGCCGTAGGACTCGCCCCGTTGCCCCAAGGGGCTCCCAGTTGACCCCAAGGGGCTCCCAGTTGACCCCAGTGCCTCCGCAGTTGCACCCAAGAGGATCCCAGTAACCCCAAAGGCCTCCCAGGGAGTTCCCAGTTGCCCTCAGTGGTTCCTAGAGGCTCCCCAGTTGCCCCTGTAGAGCTCTGGGATGTTCCCAGTTGCCCCCAGCAGGCTCCCAGTTGCCCAGTTGCCCCCAGTTGCCCCCAGTCCCACCTGGGCAGGTTGTAGAGCGGCGTCATGCGGAAGCAGGCCACCACGGCGCGCCGGCGCTGCTTGGAGAGCAGCTTGTGCCACACGGCCTTCTTGGACTTGTAGGGGTGCTCCGTCTGTGGGCGGGGGGCGTCACCGGGCTGCAACCGGGGCCCCCCGGGACCCCCGGAGTTCCCCAGAGACCCCCAGAGACCCCCAGGGGCACCCCAGGGACCCCCAGAGCTCCCCAGGGATCCCCAGAGCATCCCCACGGCTCCCCAGAGCACCCCAAGGATCCCCAGGGACATCTGGAGACCCCCCAGGAGCACCCCCAGGGGCCCCCAGAAGCACCCCATGGCCCCCAGAGCACCCCATGGCATCCCCAGGGACCCCCCGGGACACCTGGAGACCCCCCAGGAGCACCGTGGAGACCCCCAGGAGCACCCCACAGCCCCCAGAGCACCCCCAGAGACCCCCAGGGACATCTGGAGCCCCCCAGGAGCCCCCCAGCACCCCCCAGGGCACCCCAGCAGCACCCTGAGCACCCCCAGGAGCACCTCGGGGACCCCTCCCCAGCCCCCCAGCCCCCCCCGACCTGCTCGAGGTGGTAGAGCACGGCCGACACCTCCTGCACCCTCCGCACGATCTTCTCGGGGCTGTCGGAGTCCTCGGCCTTGCCGGCCATCTCGCGGTACAGGGCCATCTGCCACCGCATGGACGAGGAGTTCTCGCACTGGGGACACGGGGACACGGCGGGGGGGGGCGGGGTGAGTGGGTGAGGGCACCGTGGGGACGTGGAGGGGGTGATGGGGACGTGGGGGGGCATGGGGCATGGGGACCATGGGGACATGGGGACTGTGGGGACATGGAGGTGGCCATGGGGACATGGCATGGAAGGACACGGGGGCATGGAGGTGGCCATGGGGACATGGAGGGGACCATGGGGACATTGGGACCATGGGGACGTGGAGGAACAATGGGGACGTGGGGACATGGAGGGGACCATGGGGACATGGAGGGACATGGGGACATGGAGGTGGCCATGGGGACCACGGGGGCATGGAGGGACATGGGCACATGGGGAGATAATAGGAACACGAAGGAGACGTGACGGGGACACGGTGGGGACACAAAGGGGACACAACGGGGACACGGTGGGGGCACCATGGGGTCACCCCCCTCACCTTGCCCTGCAGGTGCAGGTTGTTGTTGAGGAACTCGCGCACCTCCTCGTCCGTGTCCTTCTGCGGGGGGGGGACAGGGACACGGGGACACCTCAGGGGCCGCGTGTCCCCCCCCAGGGGGTGCCACCCGCACCCCCACGGACCCCCCCCCGGCCACCCACCAGCGCGTAGCGGCCCTTGGCCAGGGTGATGAGCTCCTGGTCGGTGGGCGAGCACATGTTGAGGCCGATGGGCAGCATCTTCTTCAGGGTGGCCACGATGAGCGAGGTGTGGATGGAGTAGCGGTCGCCCCGGCGCTTCTTCTTCGTCCGCTCCTGCTCCGAGCCGCCCCCCTGGGCACGGGGACGGGGGCGTCAGCGCCGCCGAGCCCGGCCATGGGGTGGGGGCATCGTCAAAGCCACGGGGGTGTCAGCGTCGAGGCCACGGGGAGTGTGGTTGAGGCCATGGGGTCATGGTCAAGGCCATGGGGACCCCATCAAGGCCACAGGGACCCCATCAAGGTCATGGGGTCATTATCGAGGCCATGGGAATCCCGTTATTGAGGCCATGGGGTCATGATCAAGGCCATGGGGATCTCATCGAGGCCATGGGATCATCATCAAGGTTATGGGGAGCTCATCAAGGCCATGAGGATCTCATCAAGGACATGGGGTCATCATTGAGGCCATGGGAACCCCATGATTGAGGCCTTGGGATCATCGTCAAGGCCATGGGGACCCCAACAAGGCCATGGGGACCTCAATAAGGCCATGGGATCATCATCAAGGCCATGGCGACCCCCTTATCAAGGCCATGGGGACCCCATTATCAAGGCCAGGAGCCCCTCACCACAGGACCACAGCAATGGGGACACCAAGGGGGGGAGAAACCCCGTGCCGTAAAGATGGGGGCACCAGCACCAGGACCCCCGAGCCTTGGGGACATCAGGATCCCCGTGCCACAGCTCCAGCAGCCCCAGGGGTCCACGGAGCAGGACCCAGGGGGGGTTCCTGGGGGTCCCATCCGTGGTGGCCCCCCCCCGCCCGGCGCGGCCCCGCTAACCTGGCCGTCTCCGGACTAGGTGCCAGCGCCCGCAGCCAAGGGCAGGAGAGAAGAGACAGCGTTAGCCCCCGTCACCACGGCCCGGGGGGGCACGGGGGGGTCGGGACGGGGACCCTTGGTTGGGGGGCGCTGGGGGGGGCAGGAGGGGGCTGGGGGCTGGGGACCCGTGAGGAAGGGGAGGGTTGGGGGGCAGCGAGTGGGGGTGGGGGAGGTTTGGGGGCACTGGGGGGGGGTTGGGAGGGAGGGAGATGGGTGGGTCTGGGGGGGGGTGGAGATGGTTGGGTATGGGGACTCTGGGTGGGTTTGGGGGGACCAGGTTGAGCCAGGAGGGATGGAGATGGCTGGGTTTGGGGACACCGGCTGGGTTTGGGGATACTGGGTGGGGTTGGGGGGGATGGAGATACCTGGGTCTGGGGGCACCGGGTGAGTTTGGGGGCACTGGGTGGGGTCTGGAGGGATGGAGATGGCTGGGTCTTGGGGTTCTGGGTGGGTTTGGGAACACTGGGTAGGGTTGGGAGGGATGCAGATACCTGGGTTTGGGGACACCGGGTGGGTTTGGGGAGGTTTGGGGGCACCAGGTCAGGTCTGGAGGGATGGAGATGGCTGGGTCTGGGGGTACTGGGTGGGTCTGGGGGCACTGGGTGGGGTTAGGAGGGATGGAGATACCTGGATTTGGGGACACTGGGTGGGGTCTGGGGACACCGGGTGGGTTTGGGGAGGTTTGGGGACACCGGGTGGGTCGGGAGGGATGCAGAGCCCTGTGGGGCAGGACGGGGGGGATTTGGGGTCTCTGGGGGGGCCCTGGCAGGGACGCCCCCACCTTGGCCATCTTGCTCTTGCTGTCGGCCGTCAGGAAGGACATGTTGTTGATCTCGTTCTGCACCACGAAATTTTGCTCCTCCCGCTTGAAGTTCTGGGGGGGGGGGAAATGAGGCTGAGCCCCCCCACGTCCCCATGTCCCTCCACGTTCCCCCACGTCCCCACATCCCAACTGCCCCCCTCTGACCACCCCTGGTCCCTCCAAGCACCACCGTTCCCCACATCCCAATGTCCCCGTGTCCCCACCTCCCTGTGTCCCCATGTCCCCAGGTCCCAGTGTCCCCAGTGCCCCCATAATGTCCTAGTGTCCCCAGTGTCCCCAGGTCCCAGTGTCCCCAGGTCCCCATATCCCGGTGTCCCCAGTGCCCCCATAATGTCCCAGTGTCCCCATTGTTCCCATAATATCCTCGTGTCCCAGTGCCCCCAGCTCACATGGGACTTGGACCAGTAGATGAAAACCTCCCCGACCATCCGGAACAGCTCCTCCGCGTCCGAGTTGGGCTCCGTCAGCCACTTGGCCCTGCGGGGCACCGCGGCCACATCAGGGGACGGCGACATCCCCGTGAGGACCCCCCCCAAAAAAAAACACCCCCAGCTCCAAAAAACCACCCCCAGCCCCAAAAACCCACCCCCAGCCCCCAAAAAACCACCCCCAGCCCCGTCCCGCACCGGCTGTTGTCCACGTAGCGGATGAGCAGGGGGTAGAGGGCGTAGAGGTCGCGGCAGAGCACGGAGAACTCGTCGCGGATCAGCAGCTCCGAGTCCTCGGCCTCGGCCTTGGCCTCCATGCGCAGCTGCTCCTCCTCGGCCACCACCTTCCCCGCGCGCTTCTTCAGCTTCTCCATGGTGGGGATGAAGTGCGAGCGCAGCAGCTCCGGCTTCGCCTTGCTCACGATGGGCTGGGCGAACACTGCGGGGCGGGGCGGGATTTGGGATGGGGATGGGGATGGGAACGTGGTGCCCGCTTTTGGGACCACCCGGGGGCAATGGTAGCGTCCCAGGAGCCTCCCACGGCCACCAGGGTGCTCTTGGGGTCACCAGGACCCTCTTGGGGTCACCACCATCCTCTTAGGACCACCAGCAGCACCTCTAGGACCACCAGTACCGCCTCTAGGACCACCAGTACCGCCTCTAGGACCTGCCCAGTACCACCAGCACCCTCTTAGGACCACCAGCAGCACCTCTAGGACCACCAGTACCGCCTCTAGGACCACCAGTACCGCCTCTAGGACCTGCCCAGTACCACCAGCACCCTCTTAGGACCACCAGCAGCACCTCTAGGACCACCAGTACTGCCTCTAGGACCACCAGTACCACCAGCACCACCTCTAGGACCTGCCCAGTACCACCAGCACCCTCTTAGGACCACCAGCAGCACCTCTAGGACCACCAGTACCGCCTCTAGGACCTGCCCAGTACCACCAGCACCATCTTAGGACCACCTGTGGCCACCAACACCACCTCTAGGACCACCAGCACCACCTCTAGACCCACCCATGCCCACCAGCACCCTCTTAGGACCACCAGCAGCACCTCTAGGACCACCAGTACCGCCTCTAGGACCTGCCCAGTACCACCAGCACCCTCTTAGGACCACCTGTGGCCACTGACACCACCTCTAGGACCACCCAAGGCCACCTCTAGGACCACCAGTACCACCCCTAGGACCTGCCCAGTACCACCAGCACCCTCTTAGGACCACCAGTACCACCTCTAGGACCACCAACACCACCTCTAGGACCACCCAGTACCACCAGCACCCTCTTAGGACCACCAGCAGCACCTCTAGGACCACCAGTACCGCCTCTAGGACCACCAGTACTGCCTCTAGGACCTGCCCAGTACCACCAGCACCCTCTTAGGACCACCAGTACCGCCTCTAGGACCACCAGTACCGCCTCTAGGACCACCCAGTACCACCAGCACCCTCTTAGGACCACCCAGGAACCACCCACAGCCACCAGCACCCCCACAGGACCCCTGATCCCCCCCCCCCACCACCCCCAGCCCCCACATCCCCCCCGAGCCCCCCACCCCACCTGCCAGGCGCTTCATCCAGGAGGCCTCGTCGATGCCCAGGTTGTTGACCACGATGCGCAGGATGTTGCCCAGGAGGGCGTTGAGGTGCTGGCCGGTGACGGCGGTGGCCCAGGGGCCGCGGGGCCGGGTGTCGGGGCCGCGCTCCCCACCAGCGGGGCAGGTAGTTGCAGAGCATGGGCAGCGTCACCTCGATGACGTGCGGCATCTCGGTGTAGCGCGCCCCCGACTCCGCCAGCCCCCCGATGTCCCGCATCAGCCGCTCCAGGTCCGGGATGTCCGGGCACATCTCCTCCACGCGGCCCGGCAGGCCCAGGACTGCGGGATATGGGGGTGAGGGGGGGGGGTGTGGGGTGAGGTGGGGGGGTGGGGGGGTGGGGGGGCGTGGGGTTGGGGGATTGGAGATGGGGGACCCCGATATTAGGGTGATATGGGGGTGATATTGGGGATAGGGGGGCAAATGGGGGCGTTGGGGGAGCAATGGGGGAGCCCCAAAGCTTCCGGAGCTGGGGGGGCCCCAAACCCGGGGGCGAGCAGAGGGGTCTCGGGGGTGCCCCGGAAGGGGGTGGGGGTTTTTGGGGGGGGCCCTGCCCCACTCACTGGCCCGCTCGCGGGGGGACTTGGTGCTGTAGACGGAGCAGGGGTTGAACTCGTTGAGCTGCGGCTCCAGGAAGGCCACGGGCATGGCTGCGGCCAGGCGGGCCAGGCACTCCCCCAGCGCCGGGCGCTGCCTGCGGGCACCGGGCTGCTCACACACGGGCACCACGAAGCCCCCCCGGCACCCCAAAGTCCCCCCCCGGCACCACAAAGTCCCCACCTGCACCCTAAAGCCGCCACCGGCACCCCAAAGCTTCCCCTTGGCACCCCAAAGCTGGCACGGGCAACCCAAGGCCACCATGGCCACCCCAAAGACCACCATGGGCAACTCAAAGCCACCCCAAAGCCCCCACAGGCACCCCATGGCCATCATGGGCACCCCATGGGCACCCCATGGGCACCCCATAAGCACAACAGGCATCCCAAGGCCACCACGGGTGCCCCAAGACCACCAGGGGCACCCTACGGCCCCCCCAAAGCCGGGCCCCCCCCTCACCTCTCCACGTAGGGGTTCCTGGTGGTGCCCAGCGAGTAGATGCTGCAGAGGATGCGGTAGCAGGACACCTGCACGTCGTCCACTGCGGGGAGGGGACATTCGGGGGGGGTCCCCAACCTGGTGGCCCCTGTCACCCCCCCCCCGTTGTCCCATCCCCAACGCGCCCCCTCGTCCCCAAATGCACCTCTTGCTCCCTGCAGACCCCAAAGAGCTCCCAGTGTCCCTGGTGTGTCCCCTCCATCCCCAAAGCGTCCCCCTGTCCCCAAAGAGCCCCCAGTGTCCCCAGTGTGCCCCCCTGTCCCCAAAGTGCTCCCCACATCCCCAAAGCACCCCCCTGCCCCCAAAGGCCTCCCCCCATCCCCAACCCCCCCCCTTACTCCCAACCCTCCTCTACACCCCCTTGTCCGCAACCCCCTACCACATCCCCCCTCCCCAAAATAACCCCCCCCACCCCCCCCCACTCACGGATGACGTCGTCCCCGAACTGGTGCTGGGCCAGGTGCTCGAAGAGGGAGGTGAGGACGGGCAGCAGGGCCAGGGTGGTGTAGCTGATGTTCTGCGCCACCCCCTTCACCTGCGTGCGGCTCTGCGTCACCTTCCCCAGCCGCAGGTTCTCCACCGTCTTCTCGATGTCCTCCGAGGCGCTCTCGAAGAAGGAGCGCAGCCCGGCCTTGACGATCTCGGGGCCCGACTTCATCACCGTCCTGGGGAAGGGGGGACTGGGTGGGACTGGGAGGGACTGGGAGGGACTGGGAGGCACTGGGAGGGACTGGGAGGTTACTGGGGGGCACTGGGAGGCACTGGGAGGGACTGGGAGGTGGTGGGAGGCACTGGGAGGGCACTGGGAGGTTACTGGGAGGCACTGGAAGGCGCTGGGAGGGACTGGGAGGGCACTGGGAGGGACTGGGAGGCACTGGGAGGCACTGGGTCCCCGTCCCACCTGGCGTCCAGCGAGCGGGCGAGGATGTGCAGGCAGTTCACCACCGCCGGCGCGTCCGTGCCTGGGGGACAGGGATGGGGGTGAGGGGATGCTGGGGCGCCCCACTGCTGCCCCACTGCTGCCCCACTGCTGCCCCATGGTTGCCCCACGGCTGCCCCATATCTGCCCTACACCTGCCCCACAGCTATCCCACAGCCACCCCACATGTTCTACAGCCTTCCCACATCTGCCCCACAGCCACCCCACAGCAGCCCCATAGCTACCCCACAGCCACCCCATATCTGCCCCACGGCTGCCCCACAGCTGCCCCACACCTGCCCTTACCGAAGAGGGAGACGCGGTGGCGGACAAGTGCGGCCAGCTTGCAGAAGAGGCTGAAGAAGGAGCATTAAGGGGGGGGTCCCCCAAATCCCCCCACCTTGGGGGTGTCCCCGCGCACCCCCAAACCTGGGGGGGGGTCCCCAGACGGCCCTAAGATGTAGGGGGGGATGCGGACCCTCCCCAATCTGTAAGGAGGTCCCCAAACTTTTGGGGGGGACCCCAAGGTATAAAGGGGACCCCAAGCTGTAAGGGGGGGACCCCAAAATGTGGGGGGGACCCCAAGCTGTAAGAGGGGGGACCCCAAGATGTAAAGGGGACCCCAAGCTGTAGGGGGGGACCCCAACCTGTAAAGGGACCCCAGTCTATGGGGGGGACCCCAACCTCCCCAGCCAGGACGGGGGGCATTGGGGTGGGACGTGGCACCCCAAATACCCCACCCACGCCCTGGGGGGGGGGTCCCAGCACCCCGTGCCCCCCCCCACCTGGTGATCATCTCCTTCTCCTTGTTGGACGCGTGGCCCCCGCTGCCCAGCACCTTGGCCGGGGTGGAGAGGAAGTAGAGGCAGTGGTTGTGGAAGTACTGGTTGATGAGGGGCAGCAGGATCTGGGGGGGGCAGGGGGCTCAGGGGGCGGCCGCACCCCCCCAGGAGACGCCCCCTCACTCTGCCGGCACCCCAAAAATCCCCCGTGGCCAACACCGAAGCGGGACCCCAAGTATCGCCCCCAAAAGTCCCCCATAAGGGACCCCAAATAGCTGCGGAGCCCCAGACACCCCCCCCCAGGGGACCCCAAGGACCCCCCAGGGGCACCAAAATGCCCCATGGGGACCCCCAGCAGGTGGGATGCACCCCAAAAGTGACCCCCAAGAGCCCCATGAAAGGCCCCAAGCACCCCAAAAGGGTCCCCAAGCACCCCACAAAGGACCCCGAGAGCCCCATAAAGGACCCCAAACACCTGCAGACCCCCGACGACATCCCCCAGGGGACACCAAGGACCCCCCAGGGGCACCAAAATGCCCCATGGGGACCCCCAGCAGGTGGGATGCGCCCCAAAAGGGACCCCAAGAGCCCCATAATGGACCCCAAACACCCCAAAAGGACCCAAAACACCCCATAAAGGACCCCAAACACCCCAAAAGGGACCCCCAAAAGGGCCCTCAAGCACCCCAATAGGGACCCCAAGCACCCCATAAAGGACCCCAAGAGCCCCATAACAGACCCCAAACACCCCAAAAGGGCCCCCAGTTTTGGGGTCCCCCTGACCTTGGCGAAGAACTTGATCTCCTGCTCGTGGGGGGACTTCTCCACCCGCCCGCTGCTCACCACCGCCTCTGGGGGGGGGGAGAATGGGACGGTCAGGGGCTGGGGGGGGCACTGGGGACACGGGGGGGGCACTGGGGACATGGGGGGGGGGCAGGGAGATGGGGGGACATGGGCACAAAGGGACAAGATGGGGGGGGCATATGGGGGTCCCACGAGAGGGGGAGCACCAAGGGGGGGTGGAGGGCGTTTTGGGGGGGGGGGGGTTCTCGATGGGGGGGGGGTCTCGGGGGGGGGGCCCGTACCCAGGTGGGCGATGAACTCCTGCGAGATGTCCATCCACTTGAGCAGCTGCTGCAGGAAGCCGTAGGCGAAGCGCTTCTCGATGGACGACGTGTCCAGCTCCATGTCCTTCAGCCCCCTACACCGCGGGGGGGGGCACACCTCAGCCCCCGACCCCCCCCAAAAAAACCCAACCCCCCCCCATAAACCCCAAAACCCCCCAAACCCCCCCAAACCCTCCCCAAACACCCGCCTCGCCCCCAAACCCCTCTGCGTCCCCCACCTTGAATCCCGCCCCCAGCCCCCCAGAACCCCTTCCCGTGCCCCCCCCAGCCCCCCAGGACCCCCCCAGGACCCCCCCCGGCACCCACCGGGTGACGGCGTAGCCGTTGAGCTGCAGGAACTTGAGCAGCTCCTGCGCCTTCTCGCGGTCCCGCGCCTTCTCCTTGGCCGTCAGCGTGTCGTAGGGCACGAGCAGGGGGTGCGAGCCCCCCCCTGGGACCCCCCCCCGGGTCAGCACCCATGGGTGGGGGGCACCCATGGGTGGGGGGCACTCGGTGAAGCACCCATGGGAGACGCCCGGGAGGTGGGACCCATGGGGGGGGGGGGGGCGTGGGGAGTAGGAATTGGGGGGGGGGGCGTGGGGAGTAGGATTTGGGGGGGGGTTGGGGGGGCAGCACCCATGGGTGCTGTGCCCCGGGGGGGGGGGGTCAGGGGGGGCTGCTCACCCTTGGCCTCCAGCTCCTGCTTCTTCTTGCGGCCCCAGGTGTTGTGGTAGTTCTCGGCCAGCTGCTCCGCCATGGCCTGGGGGGGGGGAAAAAGGGTCGGGGGGGGGCACAGCGTTGAGGGGTGCATAGGGTCGGGGGGGTGCATGGGGTCAGGGGGGTGTATGGGGTCAGCAGGGGGACATGGGGTCATTTGGGGACACGGGGTCAGGGGAGGACATGGGGTCAAGGGGGACACACGGGGTCATTTAGGGACATGGGGTCATTTGGGGACACGGTGCCAAGGGAGGACATAGGGTCATTTGGGGACACATGGGGTCATTTGGGGACACAGCATCAGGGGAGGACACAGGGTCAGGGGTTGCACAGGGTCATTTGGGGACGTGGGGGGGACACGGGGGGGGGGGGGGGTCTCCTTTTGTCACCCCTCACCTGCAGCTCCCGCGACAGCGTCACCCCTGAGAGGTCGACGGGCTGGGGGCTGTACCCATGGCTGGGGTCGTAGGTGGCCTTTGGGGGGGGACAGGAGGAAAGCTCAGCGTGGGGGGGTCGGAGGGGTGGGGGGGGGGGTCCCGGAGCCCCCCCACCTGGGCTGACTGCGAGATCCTGCGCGGCTTCTTGCGCTCTGCCCGCTCCTCCTCGCCCTCGCGCGCCTTCTCCAGCAGCCACTCCCAGGCCAGCATCGCCTTCAGAGACTCCTTGATGGGCCAGCGGTAAATCTCCTTGTCCTGGGGGGGGCACAAGGGGGGGGGGACATCGGGGGGGGTGTTAATGGGGGAGGGGGACATGGGGGGGTCACATGGGGACACATAGAGGGGGGGTCACAGCCAGGGCAGCATCGCCCTCAGGGACCCCTTGATGGGCTGGTGGTAACGTCCTTGTCCTGGGGGGGGCACATGGGGTGGGGGGGGTCATAGGGGGGTGATATGGGGTGGGGGGGGGGCATGGGGTGGGATATGGGGACACTTTGGGGGGGGTTGCTGCCAGGGCAGCATTGCCTTCAGGGACCCCTTGATGGGCTGATGGTAAATCTTGTCCGGGGGGGGGCACATGGGGGGGGGGCATGGGGTGAGGGGGGTCATGGGGCGGGGGTGGGAGGGGTTGGGGGGGGTTGGGGAGGGATTGAGGGGATGGTTGGGGGGCTGGGATGGGGTTTGGGGTCCCAGATGGGGTTGGGGGGGGCTAGATGGAGATGGGGGGGCGTAGATGGGGTCTGGGGACAGGATGGGGCTGGGGGGGGCGGATGGGGTTGGGGTGTGGAAGGGGTTTGGGGGGGCCCAGATTGGGGTTGGGGGACCCGGGTGGGGCTTGGGGGGGTCCCAGGAAGGGGATTTGGGGGCGTGGAGGGGAGGTGGGGGGGGTCCTGGATAGGGCTGGGGGGGCCCAGAGGGGTCGGGGGATCCGGGGAGGGTTTGGGGACCCCAGACAGGGCTGGGGGCCCAGGATGGGGCTGGGGGTCCCGGATAGGGACTGGGGGTCCTGGGTGGGGTTGGGGGGGGGGATGGGGTCGGGGGGGGGCACCCGGGGGGGCCGGGGTCACGGCACCTTCTCGGAGAAGGTCTTGTAGGGGCGCAGCATGGGGTGCGTCTTGGCCTCCTCATCCACCGTCTCCCCGTAGGTCCAATTGTTCTGGATCTGGGGGGGGGGGGGGGGGCACAGGACACAGGCTGGGACATTGCGAGGGGGGGGTCCCGGCCATGGGGGGGGGGTCCCGGCCACGGGAGGGAGGTCAGGGGCACGCGGGGGGGGGGGTCCCCACCTTGTCAAACGCCCACTTCTCGTGCGTGTACTCGGCGTACTTGTTGATGAAGCCGTCCAGCTTCTCGGGGATGATGACGCTAAGGGGGGGGGGGGGGGCACAGATTTAGGGTGGGGGGGACACGGATATAGGGTGGGGGCAGCACAGGGATATAGGGCGAGGGGCCAGGCCCTACAATAAACCCCCCCCGGCAGCCCCAGGGCGCAGGGCGCAGCGGGGACGGAGCCGCTGTGGGGCAAGGGGGGGATTTTGGGAGGGTCTGGGGGTTCTGGGGGGGGTCCGGGGGGGTCCCTACTTGAGGGTCTCGACGGGTTTGGGGTCGAAGTTGCCCTCGGCGTCCACCGAGGCCTTTTTCTCGGTCTTGGAGGAGTAGCTGGCGTCCACGTAGTCGGGGGGCAGCGCGCCCGCGATGGCGCAGAGGCACGGCATGGCCAGCTTGTACAGCTCCGCGTCGAAGCGCTGGGGGGGGACGGGGATGGGGGGGGACAGGGGTGGGACCCGGGTCCTCTCCAGCCCCCAGTGGGGTCCCCAGAGGCCCCGCGGACCCCCACGCACGGCCCCAGCCCCGTTGGGTTCTGCGCCTCGCCCCTGTGGCCCCATCATCAGCCCCATTTCCCTGTCCCAGCCCCAGCCCCATTTCCCCAGCCCCATCCCTCTCCAACCCCATTTCCCCCCTCCCCACGACCCCAAATCCCTCCCCAACCCCATTTCCCCATCCCCCTGACCCCATACCCTTCCCCATCCCCACATCCCCATCCCCCTGACCCCATACCCCTCCCCAACCCCATTTCCCCATCCCCATGTCCCCAAATCCCTCTGGACCCCATTTCCCCCTCCCCATTCCCTTGACCCCAAATCCCTCTCCATCCCCATTTCCCCCTCTCCACGACCCCAAATCCCTCCCCAACCCCACTTCCCCATCCCCACAACCCCATATCCCTCAAAACCCATTTTTCCATCCCCATGTCCCCACATCCCCCTTGACCTCTGCATCCCTCTCCCCATCCCCTTGACCCCAAATCCCTCCCCAACCCCACTTCCTCATCCCCACGACCCCATCCCCACGTCCCCAAATCCCTCTTGACCCCTACATCCCCCTCCCCATCCCCACGACCCCATACCCCTCTCCAACCCCATTTCCCCATCCCCCTGACCCCCTCCCCATTCCCCCACCCCCGTGACCCCCCCCACCTTGTGCGCCAGGGACTCGAAGATGCCCCAGAAGAGCTTGCGGGTGAGGTGCAGCTCCTCCTCCGAGCTCACCCCGTAGTTGGGCCAGCCGCTGGGCAGGCAGTAATACTTCCAGCAGCGCTCGTAGTGGTTGGTCAGCAGCTGGGGGGGGCACGGGGGGCATGGGGTCATTTGGGGACACGGGGTCGGGGGGGTGTATGGGGTAAGGAGGGGACATGGGGTTAGGGGGGGGACATGGGGTCAGCAGGGGGACATGGGGTCATTTGGGGACACGGGGTCGGGGGGGTGTATGGGGTCAGGGGGGTGTATGGGGTTGGGGGGGACATGGGGTCAGCAGGGGGACATGGGGTCATTTGGGGACATGGGGTCAAGGGGGACACACGGGGTCATTTGGGGACATGGGGTCAAGGGGGACACACGGGGTCATTTGGGGACATGGGGTCATTTGGGGACATGGGGTCGGGGGGGTGTATGGGGTAAGGAGGGGACATGAGGTTGGGGGGGACATGGGGTCATTTGGGGACACAGGGTCAGGGGAGGACATGGGGTCAAGGGGGACACACGGGGTCATTTAGGGACATGGGGTCATTTGGGGACATGGGGTTGGGGGGGTGTATGGGGTCAGGGGGGTGTATGGGGTGAGGAGGAGACATGGGGTTGGGGGGGACATGGGGTCATTTGGGGACACAGGGTCAGGGGAGGACATGGGGTCAAGGGGGACACAGGGGGTCCCCGAGGAAAAAGGGGGGGGGGGAAACCCTGCAGGGCCCACCTTGAGGGGCATCTTGGCGAACTCGTTGAGGATGGGCACGTCGAAGACGAGGCGGCGCAGGAGGTGCTGCAGCATGGACGGACGGATGTACCTGCGGACGGACGCACGGACACGGGGTTGGGTTGAGGGGCTGGGGGACGGGGAGGGGGGACACGGGGTGAATTTCGGGGGGGTCCCCACCGGCACAGCGCCATCAGGCACTCCTCGATGCCGTCCCGCTGCGCCTTGGTGAGGGAGCGGCCGCGGGACAGGCGGTAGATGGTGTGCAGCATGGAGTCCACCATGATGGCGCGGTGCTCCGTGCCCGCGAACAGCGGCGCGCACTTGGTGATGAGCGGCAGCACCGCCACGCACAGGTAGCGGTTCAGCGCCAGCGCCATCTCCGTCGTGCTGAAGGCGGCCTGGGGGGGGTTATTGGGGGAAATGGGGGGTTATTGGGGGGGTAATGGGGTCGTTGTATGGGGTTTGGGGGGGCGCCGGGGGATGGGTGTTGTGGGGAGCGGGCTGATGTGGGTTGTGGGGGAAGGGGGGGGTTTGGGGGGCTGGTCTTGTCCCATGGGGTGAGGGGATCCCATCATCATCACATGGGATGAGGGAAGGTTTGGGGGACCCCATCCCTACCCCATAAGGACAAGGGGGACCCCACACCCATCCCATGGGACAAGGGGACCCCATCCCCATCCCATAGGACAAGAAAAGGTTTGGGGACCCCATCCCCACCCCATAAGGACAAGGGGGACCCCATCCCCATCCCATGGGACAAGGGGGACCCCACACCCATCCCATGGGATATGGGGACCCCATATTCATCCCATAGGACAAGAAGAGGTTTGAGGAACCCACACCCATCCCATAAGGACAAGGGGGACCCCATCCCCACCCCATGGAATGAGAGGGAAGGTTTGGGGGACCCCACCCCACCCCATAAAACAAGGAGACCCCCCCCCCACCCCCCAACACAAGGAAAGCTTCGAGGACCCCATCCCCATCCCATAGGTCAGGAGGAGCTTGGGGGCACCCCACCCCTCCCCGCGGCACCGGGGGACCCCCGAAACCCCTCAGCAGGGCGGGGGCAGATTTAGGGGACCCCCCCGCCCCCCGACTCACCGTGTCGAGCGAGGCGGCCGCGCGCATGTCGGGCAGGAAGCCGACCTCGAGCAGGCGCAGCAGGAACTCCTGCGTCTCGATGCCGTAGACGCGGTCCAGGAACAGCACCATGGGCGCCTTGTGGTCCGGCACGAAGCTGGCCGACATCCGCGGCTCCACCAGGTTCCCGTCTAGGGGGGCCCACAGCACCCATGGGTGCGGGGGTAGCACCCACATCGCCCCCCCACCCTGCTCCTTGCACCCCTTTCCCCCCGGTGCCCACCTTTGCCGAAGGTGGGGATCTGCAGCGGGAGGCTGATGATGCCCACCAGGTCGTCGAGCGGCACCAGGGAGCGCAGGATGGCGCGGATGCGCAGCGCCTCGCCCTTGCCCGCCTGGATCAGCTGCAGGAGGAGAGCGGGGGGGGGGGCGTGGGGTGCCTTTTGGGGCCGGGGACACCCCCGGGGACACCCCCAGCCCCCCCATAGCCCCGGTCCCTACGTGCATCTCGGGGGCGCAGCGGCCCAGCAGGTCGATGAGGGCGGCGTAGAAGGACATGATGGCGTTGCCCAGGTGCACCCGGTTCTCCTCGTGCGGCTCCTCGGCCCCAAACCTGCGGCGTGGGGGACAGGCAGAGGGGTCAGGAGACCCCCAGCACCCCCCCAGCACCCCCCAGGACATGGGGGCACCCAGCACAGGGACATTCGTGTGCCCCCAACAGCCTCAGGGCGCACCCATGCGCGTGGTCCCCATCCCCATCTCCATCCCCGTCCCCATCCCAGTCCCGGTACTGGTCCCAGTGCCCCCCCCGCCCCACGCACAGCTCTCGCCGCCGGTCCTTCTTGACGGTGGGGCCGTCGCGGGCCGGGTCCTCGGAGATCTTGATGGCGTCCTCGATGGCAGCCAGCAGCCCGCTGCCGCCCTCGCCCCGCAGCGCCGGCCCGAAGCACTCGGGGCGCCGGATGAGCAGGCGCACCACCACGTTGGCGTTCTCCTCCACGCTCTCGCCTGCGGGCACCGGGGGCGTCAGGGATTTTTCCCTCCCCCCCCCCAGGGCGGGGAGGGGGTGCTGAGACTTTGGGGGGCTCAAGGGGGGGAGTTGGGGGTGCCCGGAGCCCGTGGTGAAGGGGTGGAGAGGGGGGACCCAGGGGGTGCAGGGATGAGGTCGGGAGGGTGCAAGGAAGGGCAGGGATGGGGGCTTGGGGGGCACAGATTTGGGGCTCAGGGACTTGGGGGTGCAGGGACTTGGGGGCAGAGATATTGGGGTGCAGGGACTTAGGGGCACAGGGATTTGGGGACAGAAATGTTGGGACACAGGGACTTGGGGGCGCAGGGATTTGGGAGCAGAGATGTTGGGGTGCACAAACTTGGGGACGTGGGGACTTGGGGATGCAGGGATTTGGGGGCAGAGATGTTGGGGTGCAGGGACTTGGGGGCGCAGGGATTTGGGGGCAGAGATGTCATGGTGCATGGATTTGGGGGCACACAAATTTGGGGTGCAGGAACTTGGGGACAGATGTTGGGGCATGGCGACTTGGGGGCGCACAGACTTGGGGGCGCAGGGATTTGGGGTGCAGGAACAAGGGGACAGAGATATCAGGGAACAGGGACTTGGGGGCACGGGGACTTGGGGACAGCGCCATCAGGGCACGGGGACTTTTTGGGGGGCACGGGGATGTTTTGGGGGGCACGGGGACTTTTGGGAGGCATGGGGGCTTTTTGGGGGGCGCGGGGACATTTTTGGAGGTGCAGGGACTTTTTTGGGGGCATGGGGACTTCTTTGTGGGTGTGGGGGCTTTTTGGGGTGTGGGGATTTTTTTTGGGGGGGGGCTGCTGACCGTTGACGAAGACGGCGAAGCGCAGGAAGTCGAGGTAGCGCTCGCCGCCGCAGGGGTTCCAGCCGATGTCGGGGTACCCCTTGGACAGCAGCATGGGGCAGCTCTGCAGCCCGCAGCTCGCCAGGTACGTCACCACCTGCAGGGTGCCGCGGGGGGGTCACGGCCGCGGCCCCCCCCTCCCCACGACCCCCTCCCCGAGCCCCCCCAGCACCTTCTCCAGGTCCTGCTCCTTCAGCGCCAGCGCCAGCTCGTTGTTGTCGATGACGGAGGCGGCCCGCCACGTCCAGGGGGGTCGAGCCCCTCATGCCTGGGGAGGGGGGGGCACAATATGGGGGTGTGGGGGGGTCAGGGTGAGTGGGGGGGGACCCAGGCTGGGGGGGCCAGGCTGGGATCCGGGCACCCCAGGGTGCCAAGGATGGGGCGCGGGGACCCCCACGGTGCCAGGGTGGGGGTCGAGGGTGCCGGGTGGGGGTGCAGGGATTTTGGGGGGGGCAAAAAGGATAATTTTTTTTTGGTGCCCCCCCCCAGGGCATCGAGCTGGGGATGGGGGGCACCAGATGAAAGCTGGGGGCACCCTGGGGAGCTGGGTGGGATTAGAGGGGCGCAAAGAGCCCGGGGAGGGGGGGACACAGGGGGCAGGAGGGTGATGTTTGGGGGCGCGGGGGGGGCTCACCCAGGCCGATGCTGCTGTTCTCCAGCAGGTAGCCCAGGTGGTCGAACATGGAGCGCTGGTTCTGGCGGCTGATGCGGCAGAAGTAGCAGAGGAAGCGGCAGCAGTTGGTCACCATCTTGGGGAAGCGGATCTCCTGGGGGGGGGGCAGGCGTGAAAAAGGGGTCTGGGGGGGTCCGGGGGGTCTGGGGGGGCCCGTTCTGGGGCTCACCTTGGACTCGCCGCCGCCCAGCACGCTGACCATCACCTGCATGACCGTCTCGTGCATGCCCAGCGCCCGCATCAGGTTGGGGTGCTGGTAGAAGACCTTGTTGTTCATGATGTTCCTGGGGGGGGGGGACACATGGGGGGGGGTCACGGAGCTGGGGGGGGCACCGGGACACAGCCCCCGGGGGCCTGGAGGTGATCGGGGAGTAGGGGGTACCTGGGGGGTACCCAATGGGGCATGGGGGGGGGGGGGTACGAGGTGCTGGAGGGGTGCCCAAGGGGGATGTGGGGGGCACAAGGGGGGGCTGTGGGGTGCTGGAAATGGGGGGGAGAGGGGGCATGGGGTGCTCAGGAAGGGGATTTGGGGTGCCAAATGGGGATGGCATGGGGTTATGGAGCTGGATATAGGGTGCCAGAAGGACCCTGGGGTGCCCATAAGGGGCCATGGAGTGCCCAAAGGGCCACCCATGAGGGGCCGTGGGGTGCCCAAAGGACCCTGGGGTGCCCCAAAGACCACCCATGAGGGGCTGTGGGATGCCCACAAGGGGCTGTAGGGTGCCCAAAGGACCCTGGGGTGCCCATAAGGGGCCATGGAGTGCCCAAAGGGCCACCCATGAGGGGCTGTGGGGTGCCCAAAGGACCCTGGGGTGCCCGCGGGGGCCGGGGCGCACCCGATGCTCTGTATCATCAGGTTCTCCTCCTCGGGGCCCATCTGCACGATGAGCAGGGAGCGGATCTGGCCCAGGCACTCGAGCAGCTCGGTGGTGTCGGCGACCGAGTGGGCGCTGATGGTGTAGGCCTTGGGCAGCGCGCGCACCAGTTCGCCCAGTCCGTCGTACTGGCGGTGCAGGAGGCTGAACATGGCCCGCACCAGCTCGGGGCTCTGGATGAACGACTCCTGCGCCCAGTGCACCATCGTCTGCGAGATCAGCTCCTGCAGCGTGCCTGCGGGGGGGGACGGACGGACAGACCTCAGCCCCCACCGACAGACGGACAGAGGGACCTCAGCCCCCGCCGTCCGATGGCTCCAGTGCCTCGGGGACGGTTTGGCACAGCCCGAGCCTGCCGGTGCCATGGGGATGGTTCAGTTGGCATCTTGGGGACAGCTCCGATGGCATTTTGAGGCCAGCTCCGTTGGCACTTTGGGGACACCTCGGTTGGCACCTTGGGGGCAGCTCTGATGGCATTTTGGGGACAGCTCCATTGGGGCCTTGGGGACAGTCCCCTTGACACGTTGGGGACAGGTTGGCCATGCTTTGAGACAGCCCTGTTGGCACCCTGGGGACAACTCCAATGGCATTTTGTGGCCACCTCTGTTGGCACCTTGGGGACAGCTTGGGTGGCACCTTGGGGACAACTTGGCCATGGCTTTGAGGTGGCCCTGTTGGCACCTTGGGGACAGCTCCGATGGCATTTTGTGACCAGCTTGGGTAGCACCTTGGGGACAACCCCATTGGC